>DVPD01000698.1:0-10616 GCA_018237605.1 Apyrrothrix (Melanopyge) sp. n. Burns01
AATGTTCAGAAAAATGTGAATTTTTGCAGATGTGAATGTGAATAATTGTTACATCACTAGTAAAATAAACTAAACATGTAATTTCATCATAATTAATAAAAATACTTTTTACCAATAATTAAACGTTAATTATAACTTTCATTATTTTTTATCTAACAGAACATAATTAAAATAGATAAAAAAGTATATTGTATATTTTCTACGTTATTCTTACCTGTAAATATTTCATAAGCTTGCAAGCTATAGAACCCGCAAACCATGATTGAGTGATCAAAAGAAAGATCAATCATCATCAAAGTCATGAAGTCGTCGTCATCACAGCCGATCCAATATTCCCCAAAGGCAACGCTCCAGCTAATTATACAGAAATTGACGTTCACGACGTTTCCTATGACCTTTGGTATGAATTTGTCGAAGCTTCCAGCAGCAGAACGGCGGATTTGTCCACGCAAGTGAAGATTGCGTTGGATCAGATACTCACAATTTTTAAAACACAGGTCGAAACTATTGAAGTACAGGAAATACTTCGAGATTCGCGAAAGTTTGACTTGCTCTTTCTGGAAGCCTGTGTGAGACCATCATTAGTGTTATCTCATGTGTTAAAGATACCAACTATACAATTTAGTTCTTTTGGTGCATTGCCTGGAATGTATGAATCAGTTGGTGCCTTGACACACATGGCCTTTTATCCGATGCCACTACGTCAAAGGATCACAAATTTGTCGGTTTGGGAAAAAATTTCGGAATATTATTCTTACCATTTAATTGAAAAGCAAACTTTGGGTCATGCAGTAAAGGAGAATGAAGTATTGAAACGGATGTTCGGTCCAGATGTTCCTTCTATAGATGTGCTAAGCAAAAACATAGATTTGATGTTTTTAAACATCCATCCTTTGTGGGATTTCAATCGACCAGTACCTCCAAACGTCATTTATTTAGGAGGACTTCATCAAAATAGTGGAAAGAATCTACTGAAGGTATATTTAACTTTTTTTTAGAAATATTACACGCGAAAAACATGTAACCTCAGTTTTTTTATCAGATCATTCTGTTTTTTATAGGATACGCTCAAGAATTTATTTTGCAATAATTAATGTGAGATTACACTGATATAATTTAAATTATACAACTATTTGCAATTAAACAATACTCAAATATATTCTACACTTTTTGACAACACTTACGGTAAAAAATAGTATAAATGATATATATGAATCACAACGTACAAAATATTTAACTTTCTTCGGCATACATTTCTTCGGAATATTGCAAATAATCAATGTGTATAACGCCTTTGGGCTTTGACGATCACATCAATCTGATGATTTTGATGCTCTTTGTAAATTGAGGACTTTAAACTTCGCATCTGCGCGTGGCCCTCCTTTCGCAGAAAAAAGAGCCTGAAGCGTATTACATCATATTATATTAATACGAAATAGAAACCGGTTTGTGACCAATTTATAAAGCGAACGTTTCTAAGCCCTGTTTCCATTAGTTTACATACAATGACATTTGTTTTAGGCTTCTAGTTGCTAAAGAACTGTGCACAACACAAATGTGCAAATTACACTAAAAATATAGATTTGTAGTCGGATTTTCGCAGGAACTAAAATCCTACCTGGACAATTCTACTAATGGCGTTATTTATATGAGTCTTGGAACAAATGTAAAACCATCAACCTTACCCCCAGAGAAGGTCAGAATTATATTAAAGACTTTTGCTGCTCTGCATGGGCATAAATTCTGAGCAACTGCAAGGAATTTCAAGTTAGAAAACCCAATAATACACGACACGGGAAACGAACCCAGGGCTTCTCGATCATCAGTTGCCCTTGTGACCACTCGACCAATGAAGCAGTATCTCCAATATTACACTAATCATTAGTGTTATAACGCTGAAATCGTGTGTATTATAAAGTATTGTATTATAATACGGAGAGTTGTGTTTGGAAGGGAAGAGAGAAGCAGACTGGGCTCTTCTCTTCCAAAAAACAACTCTCATTCCTCAATCAGTTGCTCCTTCTTCCGCGCGGACCGTTTCGGTGTGACGTCAGCGAGGCCGGGCGAGGGCGCGGCGAGCGCACTCTTGTGGCGGCTGCGTGTCAACACAGGACTGCGTTTTTCCACCGCGTTCTGCCGCACCAGACTCTTCCTCGTAGACTTCCTGGTCTCCTTCCCGATGTGTGCTGTTTCGTTGATAACGAAGATGCCTTCTGTTTCGTTACCGGGTGTGTTTCTGTCGTCGTCGTCCTCATTGAATAGCACCACTTTAATGGACTTTTTGCCAGACTTCTTCGCCGATGCCTTGCTGAGGGACTTGAGTATGCTGCGGCCCGGAGTTGCGTCCATGTTCAGCGGTGTAAGTACTACTCGAGCCTGTCAATTATGTAACAATATGTAATTGCCTCTAATTTTATATTTTACTGGACAGTCAGATATGTACAAAATTATCATTTACTTTTATTAGTACTGAAGTTAAACATATGCCAGTGGTGAGAAAATAAATAGAGCTAGTTTGCCCACGAAAGATAATTATATCAAATAAGATTATATCGAAATCTCCTAGCCTTTTAGTTTAATGACTAATGACCCTAATTTCTGAGATACGGCTTATCACTTAGATACACATCGAACTTGTTAATGTTATTTGTCACATAATAATGTCTTAAAAGACCCTATATTATGACTGTTTTATGCAAACTAGAGCCTGCACTACTGTGATCACCAGACTGTAAATACCATATACTATTTTTTTTATTTGTTTAACCTTTATTGCTGTTTGAATAGGGTGGACTTACTGCCGATTGGCATTTTCTACCAGTCAACCCCTCAATTTCTAATTCCAAACGTTAAAACACTACATATTCATAGAAAATTTAACACCGAGGCACAAAATAAATAATTGTCTATCCTAAGTAGCAATCAAACTCCAACCCCTGGCCCAGCTGTTAGAGCTGTAACCATTTCATTCCAGTGTTGTATTGCTGGTATGATAATATATTACAGCATATAATACTAACCTCACTTAAAACACTGTCACTTTCAACATTTTTTCCTATTGAAGATGCACGTAACATTGCTAGTGAAATTGTGTTCTGTAAAATGAGAAAAATTCCATTAATGAAATCATTTTTCTTTATATACATACATATTTGTCTATAAAAATACACATCCAAACTTAAAAAGTGCATGTACCTTAGATGCAGACTTCTTAGCCTCACTGGACAGAACGGCCTTTAACAGACTATGCCTATGGCTAGGGGTGGAGGTGGCGGGTGCAGAGGGGCGCACCGGCGAGCGCACGCAAAAGAAGCCAGCCTCAAATATCTTGTTGGTTTCTGTCGGTGACTCGACTGGATCGGCTGGTTCTTGCGCCTCTTGTGCTTGTATATCCTGCTTTTTGGCTTTTCTTGCAGCTAAAATCAAAACAGTTTTCTATATGTGTCTTATTCAGACCTTTATTAATAATTTCGCGACTATAATGTATTATTTTGAGATGTGTTTCATAAAGTTAAATTAACCATTATTTTTTATTTCAGAAGTGAAATTATGGTGTTCTGACTACACCTTATGTAATCTATTAAGATGTAAGTTTATCTACTAGTTAAACAAAGTTAACTTCCTATCTTGTTCCTACCTTAGTTGTAGTTCCTATCTGATGTACACATTTTTCAGATCCACTATCACACTCAATGAGACAACATATTAGACTGTTACATTAACATGATTTAATAGCAACCAAGCACATCATACTCTGAAGATTTCACAATTCAGTATTGTTCATTGGACATTTTTAAGGAAGAATGTAGTTACTTCTTTTGAATTGAGTGTACCTTTATTTGAGCAGGACAGTTGAAGATACTACAAAGAGTTAAAATTCAAGTGAACATAACATCATTAAATTGTATTAACATCAGAACTAAAGGTATGTGCCAAATATTAGATGAATCAGTCAGCAGGAAGGCGGTAAAATTTCAACTACTAGATTTGACAGAACAAACAAAAAATATGAAAAAGAGCAAGCTAAATAAAAAAACCATTTAATAAAAAATCACCAGATTTCAGTATATAACAGAAATTTTAAATTTGTAAATACATTTAATTTTCAATTTCGGCCGAAACTAAGACTAAGCCGAAACTTCGGTTTCAGCTGAAAAACCTGTTTTGGTCAGACAATAATTAAAAAGTGTCTACAAGTGTGGAAGATCATATAATAGTGAACAATGTATTTAACTGCCAGTAATGAGGTAAGCACTGACCTGCTATCATGTCCCTGAGGCGGCTGGAGATTGCGGGCGCGGAGGGGGCAGCGGCGGAGGGGGGAGCGGCGGCGGGGGGTGCCGCGGACGGGGCAGAGGAAGGTGCACGCGCGCGTGGAGCAGGGCGGGTGCGCCGAGTGGGGCGCGCCACCTTCACCCAATTGCGTGCACGCATCTCTTCCAACTGCTTGAATCGCATGTCGACATTCTCTATCTACCATTGAAATGGAATCGCATTAATTCACATGTACAAAGACTCACCACCTGTTCCATATTGTGGGACGTAAACGTAACTGGTGAAACGTGGGAGTGTGCTACACTCCTCTGCCTACCTCTTTAGGGATTACAGGCGTGATGTTACGTTACGTTACAAAGCTCTATATGAATGATATATCTGTCATCATCCTCATCATCAGCCTATTGCAGTCCACTGCTGTACATAGGCCTCACTCAGGGGTTGTACGTATAATAGTAATAATAGTGCGTGCGTGGGCACCCGCTTGGGTTGGAGGTAGCAGAGCACAGCTTCTCGCACCAACTACACTGCAGATCACACCATACCGCGATCTGCCAGCGCCGGGTTTAGTCGCCTATTACGACACCCTGTATCCCGGCACGGTGACAGAGACTATATTCTTACTCCGCCCCGACACGGAATACCTATATCTATATGATCATATAACTGTACATCTCTATGGGCATATAATCGAAAGATCATCAACTTTAATAAGAAAGACATTTTAACAATTGTAACAATAAATATCTCAAAATTATACAATGAAATAGTGTCAATAAAAAAAATATGCTTATGTGGTGTGATGTAGTTGTAGTACTGAGAGCTGTGGTAGCAGTGGAGCACAAATATCCCCTTGTAACGCTCTTCATAAATCTTTTGCACTGTAAATTTATGACTTCATTAATTTCGACTTTGATTATGACATGTTTTTAACATGAATGTACCTCTTCATACAGTGAAACCTAAAGAACATTGTATAAGCTAAAAAATAATGTATGGCAAGTAAGAAAATTATCTTAAAAGTAAATTAAACAGTAAGCGCATCCTACACTATGTTACATTTCTGAAAAAAATTTTGTATTTGTGGCAGGTAAGAGGGTCACCTGCATGAACACCATGTCCCAGAAGCCGTGTAGGTCTGCAGGCGTGACGAGCGCGTGGCCGGGCTCAGGGCACTCGCAGCGCGCCAGCAGCGAAGCGAACTGCTGCAGCTTGTGCGACATCAACAATCGTGCTTGCCCCACCGCACCCAACACTGCCTCCTGTCAACGTAACCACGCACTCATGTATATACAGGGGCTGGGGATCAAAGATCAAAAGAGAGATCAAAAGAGAAAAGGAAAAGAGATCCATTAAGTAGAGGTCTATAAATATTCAGAATATCAAATTTTATATTGAGGTAAGAAAACATCTTAAGTATTCCTAGCCTGTGATGGCGCGCACAAAGAATACATCCCCAAACCCCATGCCGGGATACCAGGATGAAGTAGGAGGCGACTAAACTTAGCGCTGACAGATCACGTTATTGCGCGGCCTGATCAGGCACGGCTATATGCCCTGGCGACCTACGGGCAGCCGCATAGGCGGCGCAAGAAGCCATACTCTGTGATCCACACCCCACATGACCAGCGTGGGGATTATGGACAAAGATCCCTCAGAAGAAACCTACGTCCAGGGGTGGACTTAAACAGGCTGCCTAAATGCATAGTTCTTCTTAATATTCTCTGAGATGTATGAAGGTTGCTAATTTACAGTCGACTTGCATGGCAGACTTTGGTTTTAATCCTTCATGTTCAAAAAGGGAGGCTATGTCTGACAGTGCATAAAAATTCATGTAATAAAAAGGATGACTGGCCCATTGGCGCAGTGGTTAGTGAACCTGACTGTCGCGCCGGGGGTCGTGGGTTCGATTCCAACCCAGAATAAATTCTGTCCGGGTGTGAAAAAAAAATTTCTATATAAGTATACATTTCTATGTATATATGTAGTTTATCAGCCATCTGGTTACCATAACACAAGCTCTTGATGCTTACTTTGGGATCAGAGGGCCGTGTGTGGTGATGTCCCAAGATATTTATAACAAAAAAAGAAGGACGACTCATTGATCAAGTCCTGGGATTAAATCCTAGGCTGGGTACTACTGGATTTTTCTAAGCTAGAATTAGTAAGTAAAATTTTTATAGGGACTCAAAGTCAGAATTTATGCCCAGTTTATGACAATAGGCTCGGCTCACCCCTTTTCCATAGTGGAGTGTTAATGTAACAGGTGAAACATGGGGATGTACTATACTACTCAGCCTTCTTTTTCATGGAATACAAGGGTGAAGGTACTTTTTAAATATTACTTAATTCTTTAACATAATTGACCAGCCTCTGGTAATACAATATCTTCATATATTTTCTCCCAAGTATCACACATTTCTGCCATTCTCTTGATCTCCGAGTCGAGCTGTCTCTTAAAGTGGACCACACTGTCCAAATCGCTAATATCCTCATCAAGTAATCCTGTAATATACAAAAATATATTTCAATAAAGCCCAATCACAATTTTAAAAATACACAAGGTAAACAGAGAGAGCAAAACACGCCAGCATTGACCGAAAGTGAGATTTGGGTAGCACCAGAATTGACTAAACAACATCAATTGATAGATAACTTATAATATTTGCTGGAAAGTAAAAAAAAATAAATGTGCAGATTGAAATATTTTTAGGCAAATATTTTTACACCAAGTACACCATAATTTTATACAGGTACCAATATTACCAATGGTACAAATAATTGACAGCGTATTCCAGATGAGGGAACTTAATATTTAAATTAACAAAACAGTGATTTAAGATATCAACATCCAAAAATCTCAAATTTTATTGTGTGAAATGCATGGAAATGACTTGCTCAGTAAAAACTTCTAGCAATTTTTTAAACTTCCTATATATTCACCAACTAAACAAAAACCATACCTTCTTCAATTTTTTTCTTCATTTCCTTCCTAGCATTGTCCTTGCCTCGGGAAAGGATAACACAAGGGCTATATTTTATAGCCTGTTCCACAATCTGCTCTGGAGTCATTGGCACATCATTAGGAGACTTTGGTGACCTCAGTCTCTCTTCAGAACTTGATTCACTTTTTGGAATAGGACTTTTTGGGGTACCATTCTTAGAAGTTTGAATGGACTTCTGTGGTGTTTTGGTTTTTTCTGATGTTTTTTCAGTTATTTGTGATAAATTGTCTTCAGACGAACTTTGAGTTTCATTTGAACTGATACTTGACACTTTGCCAAGCCTTGCACTACACCTTGTAATTCTTGTTTCCACTTTGACCACATTTTTACTCTTTACATTGCTTGCAGTTTCTTTTGGCTGTGGTTGGGTATTTGATTTGACCACTTTAGTGTTAACTTTAAATGCATGTGGCATAATGGGTTCAAATTTAATGATATTTTTTTTTTTACTTTTAGCCTGAACTTCTAAAGTAGGTAACTGAACCATGTTTTTCATTTCAGGAGGTTTGAATGAAGCATTTTTGGGTGCAAATGTGTATTGAGATTTTGATGGTTTAAATGCAGCCTTAACTGATTTAAGTTTTATATCGTTTTTTGATGTTTGTGACCTGGTGATACGGCCAGATGTACTTGGCATAGATTTTGGAGGTGGAGGCGGAGGCACATACTTGAGAGGAGCATGAGCTATTCCAGTAATGGTTTCTTTTTCTGAGCGGCTGCCTGCTTTTTCTTTTTCTCTTTTTCCTCCTTCCATTTTTCCAGCTGCATTCTCCTGTGCTCTAATTTTGTTTGCAAGGATGGTTGTTTATTTGATGTATTACATGTCGGCAAATCCCTTATTCTATCGAAAACTGTCAGCCGATTGCTTTCACGGCTCTTAATATTATTTTCAAGGTGTTTCCGTACCTAGAAATTGAAATATCAAAAACGTAAAAAAAGTTACAGTCACGCCTGTAATCCCGGAAGAGGTAGGCAGAGGAATGTAGTACTCCCCCACGTTTCACCGGTCATGTTTATGTCCAACTATGGAATAGGTAGTGAGCCTATTGCCATACAACGGGCATAAATACAAACTCCGAGCCAATACTAGACCTTACTACTAGAAAATCTAAGAAAAATCCAATACTACCTGACCCGGGATTTGTACCCAGGACTTCTCAATCAGTAGTCGTCCTTGCAACTACTGGACCAACGAGGCAGTCTGAAATATCACAATATCTAAGTATATAAAGCATCATAAGATAGAATTATTTTAATATATAAATGATATGTTTACTACTATACCCCACTTGCTACGCTATCAAACTGCGTAGGTTTAAGTTTGTGCTTCTTTTCATGATTCTGCAGTAACGCACTGAAGTCGTAACTCTTGTCTGAAATTTTGTAATTATCAGTGAGGTTTTTTTTCCTTATATTAGACGATATATTAGCAATTCTATCACATTTACACCAAATAATATATTAAACATGATAGCATAAAATCTGAACACAAATAAAGTTAAACAATTGCTTACCCATCAGGAAGACCTAGAAAAAACAAAGACGCAAATCGTACAAGCTAAATTCAAATAGTAACAGTCCATCTATCAAAATATAATTGTTTTTAATATACCATGTTGAGTCTTTGGATTCCTTGCTTTTGGCTTAACGTAATCTTCTGTGACCTAGTGTAGTATGGAACTTCGTTTAATTTATCATTCTGAACATTAACACTTGAACTTTATTACTTCATTTCCTACGAAATGTTATCTAAGGAATGCTTATCAAAAGTTAAAGCTGTTTTAAATGTACAGACACAAATCGAATTTTTATCATTTTTGGAGTTTACTCCTTAAAAAATTATTTGAGTTATTAAGCCCCGTACGGATTTTATGAAGAGTAAAATCAAATGTTAACTAAAATTAAGGCGTTACGTAGAAAGAGACACACATATATATTTGTAGGATTGAAAATCCGTGCAAAAGAATGGGAAGGAATACAATACACAGCGTATGTTATTAAACAACGCCATCTATTCATTCATTTACTCTTTATTGTACACCATAACAGGCCATACAAAGAGCGAACTTAATGCCTAGAGGCATTCTCCACCATGCAACTCTTGGTAAATAGTGAAAAAAAATTATAAGAAGTGAAAACGGTAGGTGCAAAAAGATTACGAAAACACAAAAAGATAAAAATAAATTATACTAATATAAGGATAAACATATATCAATGTAGATAAATAAACATAAATTAAAAATATAAATAAAACATTATAAAAGACATATTATATAAAAGTAATACTATATTTGGAGAGTGATGTTGAGAATCTTCATGCAGCTATCAATCGTCTAAACAACAATCTTAAGGCCATTTGGGATTGGTCGAGTTGCTATGGTGTTGCTGTTAATCCCTCTAAATGTCAAGCTTTGTTAGTAGGTAGCTCACGATTATTGGCTAAGGTGGATTATCAGTCACTACCACGCATTTATTATAACGGAATCACTATCCCCTTATGCCAATCTGTAAAAAATTTGGGTTTACTTATAGATAGTAAGCTGCTTTGGCAGGCACAAATTGATTGTGTCAGCAAAAAAGTAAACGCCACTCTGCATTCCCTTTACAGATTTAAAAACTTCCTTCCTCAAAAGACCAAACTCATGCTTATCCAATCTCTTGTACTCCCCATTATCGATTATGCTGATGTGTGTTATCCAGACCTTAATGTGGATCTTCTTAGTAAGCTAGAGCGCCTTCAAAACAATTGTATCCGATATATCTATAATCTTCGTAAATATGATCACATCTCCGAATGTCGTCGCCAGCTTAAATGGCTACCTATTCAAAAAAGGCGTCACTCTAGAATCCTATTTGTTCTGTACTCAATTTTGAATAATACATCTTCTCCATCATATCTAAAGGAAATTTTTCAGTACGACTGTGAAACACATGACAGAGTACTTAGATCATCAGAAAATTTAAAAGTTTATATTCCACCACATAAGACTGGTTTTTTCCATTACTCATTCTCTATTCAGGCAATACTACTATGGAACGCGTTACCCGAAAACATCCGAAAAGCTCCAACGCTAGGATCCTTTAAAAAACAAGTACGCCAGCATTACTTGTCCGTAGAGTGATTTTGTCATGGCTGCTATCACTATAATATTATCGTTTCTATATACATACATATATACTTATACAGATATATATATATACATGTTATACTATTACTTTTATATAATATATCCTTTGTAACTTTATACATTTATTTTTAATATATATATATATATATATATTTATGTATATATTTATTTAAGAATATTTTTATTTACGTATATTTTATTTATGTAT
>DVPD01000699.1:0-10616 GCA_018237605.1 Apyrrothrix (Melanopyge) sp. n. Burns01
GTTTCTTAGAATTTTCTATTTGAATTTTCCAGAAATCTCTCCGAACGCACACAGCGTCACCACAGCCGTGCTTACGCATTTCGCCTCGTATTATTAAACGTCTTTATGTTTGTTTGTTGTAACTGCTAACAAACTTGTTACCAGGTTGAACAGTCAAGCCCACAATCGCATCCGTGCATACATTAAATTATATGCTATTGACTATACTAACAAAGAGGGCTCTATCCAGAAATGAGACATTACGGTGCTGCAGATTAATACCTGCGAAATACAAATAAACATAACGTCATTTGTCGTGTGCAGAATTCAAGGAAAAATTCATTTCACTGTGACAAAACGGACGACAAACATTGTGTGTCCGAAGTTCCATTGAGAATCGAATGACATGAGTGACCAAACTGCTCCGTACATAATGAGGTCGACGCACTTCCCATCGGGCGCCGCCGGACATCGGAAATGCAAACCGAAATTGCATTACAATTCCAAACGGGCCCTCGTATCATATCATATCGTTCAGCTGACCACACTAATATCACAGTGCGATCACACGTAGTCCTTCCTGGGAGCGCACCATTTACGGCGGCCGACGTTACACTTAGTCGTCGCTCTATTTGGCTTGATACGTGACACATGGACAATAATTAATTCGGACCGACGCCAAATTTGTTCACATCCTTACGGGAATACAATAGAGCGATAATAGTCGATATGCAGGTTGGCATTAGAGGCCATTTTGCCGGAACAGGTGAGGTATCTAATTGTCTAAACCTAACCGCCATTCGCAAGACCTCCCCACCTACGTTGCTGCCCACATCCAATTCCTCTGCGCTCGCAAATTGGACTAAATTTGGGAACTGTAGGCATAAAGTACAAAATATATAGTATACACATATATATACAAAGCTGTTTAATACATTTCACTACAAGTCAACTACTGTAAGTAGACAATGCACAAGACGAATTCACATAATTATGTTTAATAATAACTATGACTGTAAACTGTTGATGCAAAGCACCACGAAGATATTTCCCACGATTTCTGCAATGGTCTACAATATTACTTTAAAGAATGGTAAAAACATATCATTTTTATACGTACCAATTAAATCAAATTATATGCAAATATGTGTATACAACATCCGCTAAGGGACGACGGTAGGTAGGTAATGTAGGTGTACAGAACACCAAGATATTTTTTGGAAACTAGAAAAAATGGCAATTAAGGCATTAAATAAAACGGCAGAATGACCTATTTGCGACGACATCGAAAAAAAGAACTGTTAGAAAACGCGTGTACAGATAAAAATGTGTAAGCGACTCTTATCAGCTCACATGAATTACCTGTCGCTAACGTGAAACTAAACACAGTAACCAATAACAGGCACTCGAGCGCTGATAACAGCCGGAGATACCTACCTACGATCAATAGACACATAGTTACACACAAACGGAAACATACCTACAAAACAAGTGTACGATATTTGTTACGAATACTCGCTGTGATTCACGGTTGACAATCAATAGATGATACAATGTACTTTACATAAAGCTACGTTCACATGCGGTTGGGTTGAGTTTTTAGCGTTCATACCGGGCGTCCAGGGACGGCTACCCTACATGCTGCCAAACGGCGTATTACTGTAATTGGACCCTGGATTGGAACACATATATTATACCTTGTTATATTCACATTCAGTAATGGGCGACGCAGGATTAGACACCCAGTTTCCATTGTGACCTGGATCAAGTTCTCCTTGAATGTAAACTAAGCATAAATATTTTTTCGCATGATATCTTGAACAAAAATACTTAAAATAAACCATATTGATATTGCTGAAGTCGATATATATGTATATATTAACACATGTGTGTGCGTATAAGTAACCATACCACCTATTTTATCACTATTATTTTGCATTGCTTTCAAAAACAAATAAACTAACCTCACTGAGATATTAATATTAAGACAATTATTATTATAATAAAACGAATTCAGATCTCAGAATAATAGACCAGGCACACGAATTAATAAGTGCATTATAGCTCGACCTACTTTCATCTGCGGTCGGCACAGCCCTATAGTACCTACGTATAGGACACTCGCTCTACGAAGGACTAGTTGTACGCCATACTCACTTTAGTATACACGATACACTATAGAGTGTGGAACACTTAGAAAGGACAGACGTAATGTAGTAATAAATACAAAGAGACGGACATTACAAGAGACCTAATTAAGGTTTTCTCACGTTAATTTACTAGTGAGCATTTGCGCAGATCCTAATTTGCCATAGTCAAAAAACCCTCATCGTCATCATATTAACACTTTGCTCTTTTCACTGGTGAAAACCTGGAGCCTCTCAGGATTAGAAATTTCTGGTCTGTAGTGTGCCACGCTGGTGAAATGCGTAATTGTAGACTATATCCCGTAGGCTCTATTTGACTATTTTCATCATTCCCAACTCTTCAAACATAAATAAGTTTGTATTACTAATGTAGGAATATGGTTTTTCAATCAACATTTTTATAGGTCATGTATATTTAGCTTTCCTAGAAAAATATGGTGAACAAAAATTTATAACAAGCGCCTCATTCAAGGAATTATATAAATTCAATCAAGAATATATAAATTCATTCAATATATAATAATGGTAAAGTCCTATCCATCCCATTCCTAAAGTTGTAAAAAGATGACTAAAAAGTTCCCATTTATACAAATTTCCGAAAAAGATTCTACGTGGACAGGCGACACCAAAAATTTTTTTAATTTCGCTTATGCTGGAATCCAACGTTACAAAGATAGTTCCATTAAACATATTGAGACCACTTGACTGTTTAATGGAATTCCAAATGCGTCACTGGAATTGTGTAACTTTTCAATACCTCAAAAGGAATATCGCCTATCTTATCTCAACCTACATTTCTTTCCGCTTGATGTTTTATTTTCATAGCCCTCTTTGTTCCCTGAGTCAGTGCTTGAAAATGTCTAACCTGTGCCGATACATCAGTTAAATATTTGAGTGCTAGACTAGTTTCAATACCCGACCTTTAATGAACGCAACACTATTTTCAAACAATTAATAGCTTGAAAATTGAAATCTATAAAGTATGCTATAAATAAACCAGTTTTTAATGTCAACCTACGCTTGGAAAATAAAAAATAGGTCACACTTGAACAAACGCTGAAGTAATTAGCATACGAGACGTGCGTGCAATAACAAAGCCGTGCAATATCTAGTCACTTCAAACCATATGGCATCCCATTAAAATGCACTCGCAGGCCCCTCTAGATAATTCTACGCCCCTGCAGTTATAGCTAGCGCCAATGTTAGGTCAATAACGGTATTCAAAGCAGCGAACGCATTGCAAACAGGCCGGCTAATGCATCTTGCATCACCGTGCATTCCCCCGCGGCGAGGGAAAGTTCCTTAACCTTAGAATCTTTATCTGGACCTATTAGGGCCACTCGAAACACAACGTTCAAGAAAACCATATCAAGTGCAGTAGTTACGATACGTTGTGAATGCACCGCTTATCGTTCTTTTCGACGTTATCGGGTGACCGGGCCAACGTTTATTATTAAACTCAAACAATCGTGCAGTCTCAGAAACAATAGCACTCTTGACTGCGTCCCGCCCGAGACACTTTTATCCTATTTGGGGGTCATTGCAATGGCATGTGCCATTCTGGGTAAAATAGAGTTGGACTGTAAACGAAACACAATGCTGTCAGTGACGTGATTTTAAGTGACGTGATTTTATAAGGTACAAAAATAATTTTATCTCGTCACCGTTTCGCAACATATACAAATGTTTTATTAATGGCACATATGAAACATATCTTTCAAATTAAATAGATAGTATTTACAGAGCTCAGGGGCTTTTACGATTATTACCAACGATCGCAATTATCCCTGCGCAGATTATTAATCATAGGCATCTCCAGGCGTACAATAATTGTATCGTCTCGACTCTTAGACATACCAAAAGGATTATGCCCGGTTCAACGCGATCATAAAGAGGTGGGTGGCCCTCAACAACCCGGAATAACATTCTACCGGATAAATGAACTCTCCGTTTAGGGCGAATTTATAACAGTATAATAGGAGTTTATAATGTACATTATAAGACATTATACCAAGTGCAGCTTCCATAAACGTAAAGTCGATTAATAGCGCTAGAATTACAAAACCTTATTGAAGGATAAATACCAATATTTTAAAGGTTTCGATCGAGTTTATATCTAAACATTCAGAGTTGAATGTTTGCTATATTAATGTTGAAACCGATAACTTCCTTTGAAAATTTCCTGTGCATTTTAAATCCCTCCAGGAGAGGAATGCCTCTCGACGACATTCTGCATGATAAAATATAAGCCTCAATTGCAATACGGGTTTGCAATACACGATATATCTAATGAACGCATAAGGGACTTCCTGCTATTACATTAACTAAGAAGCAATTGACATGACGGCCAATCTCGCTATAGCGAATAAAGTCTCGGCTAGATAAACCGAGCTCTCGGAGAGGCAGGAGGCATTTAATTTGCATTTGAACGCTGTACCATAGGGATTGCATGATACTATCTCTGTCAGTCTTGTATTAAACACGTAGATAGATTTTATAAGAAAACGCAAACTTGTATCGCAATTCTACTGTACATATAAAAGTTAGAAGTCACTCCTGCTGATTTTAAATTTGAAAACGTTTCGCGTGCAATTAAAAACAAATTGCACATGTCAAAAAATTCGTCACCGCAACGAGAAAAGCACTAATTAATTCGTAAAGATAACGTAATTAATTTCTTTGCTCGATAAGTGTTCCCACAAAAGTTACGTATGCGTCTGTACTAAAAAAGTATCTTAAAACTGTCGAGCAATGCACTAAATGAATAAACATTTACGAGTGCGCTCTCTGATGTGTATCACACGTTATCGCATGAGGTTTGCCGAGTAAACGGGTCTTTTGCGGATCCACGTTAAAGCGTTGCCTTTGAAATTAATTTGAAATTCTAAATACAAAAGACGGTCAGAACGTGGACACTGACAACGACGATGCTATTAAGAATTTCATGAGCGACTCGAAGCTATCTTGTTCACAATTCGTGTAGGTACACCGGAGATGAAAGGCGCCTTTACCTTTCAAACGCGAACGTGCCCCGTTAGCAGCAGCGGCAGTGACGCAACGTGGAAAACGGAAAATATAGTCGGGAACCTAAATAGAGTGCATTGAACCTGCGCAATTGTCTGGTTTAGCTAATGAAATGACTCCGATATCGCGGTCGAATGGTTCCACCCACGTGGAATTCGTTTTTTGAAACTAACGCATGCAACAAAAACAAGATGCTTTGTACAATGTAACATATTATAACAATGTGACAAAAAATGTAGGCAACCCAAAGTAGAATGAATCAAAAACGAGGTAGGTAACGAAAGATAGAAAGGCCGAAACGCATGAACGCTTAAGGTAATCAGGGTAAATAATGAACCAGAAGCGCAAACAAGTGCAGGTGCTGTGAATTTCGGTTGTACAAACTAATTCATAGTTAGAAATTTAGTAAAGTGATGATTCGTGAGTGCATTGAACCAAAAGCGTGGTTGATTACTTAAGACATAGCTAAGTCGTGATCGAATCGAGCTTTTTGCGTGGAAATTCTTTTTTGTTCGTATTAATGCGCTACCCAACAGTAAAATGCTTCGATGTTAATTTTGTTAGACCTTCACAAAATGCAGGTTTTTATCATCGGCAACAGTGGTGTTGGTCGTCTCGTCTCACGGCTACACTGTCTAGATCCTATGTTCAACAATCATGACATGACACGTTCGTCTTGTCAAAGTTCGCCTGACGTTAGCAATGAATGATGATGTCAGACACGCAAGTCCTAAGACGACGTCAATTGATTATCCAACATTGTGCGCCTTTAGCCTAGACTCGATACGTTGACAACTGATTTATGCCCCAGCTCAGGTGTCAAAAAAGAAGCTAGAGAAAAAAATGTGGCAATTACATATAAAAGGCGCTACGAAGATTATTGACGTCTTGAAACATTTATCATCCGGTTTTATAACTAGTGTAGTACATGACGACAGTACTAGACTCGTCAACTAAATCTATCATGATAGTATATATGCCTAAGATCTAATGGCGGGGTTTGAATAATAAAATAAAAAAGTAATCCCCGCTGCCAATGTTCGTCTAAAATAACATTTGTTATTATGTCACTGTAAAACACTTATCTTTTCATCATAAGTAAGAGCTACCGATTATTATATATGACTTCCAAATAATAGATTCGGTAGTCGAACTACTGCCCGCAGGCACCTTAGTGAGGCCAGTTCTGTATGCACAGCAAACAAGGCAACATCCGTTTTGTTTGTTCTTCTAACAGCTCACAAGCACGTGTTAAGTCAGCTGTAATGTCTAGTATCATTGTGAGTCGGTGAGCTTTTACAGCTCTCCATAAAATAACCGCTAACCTATCGTACATTTCAGCTGATATTTACAATATACGATGGTACTCGACGGCGAGAGCGATAAACCCTAGTCGTACTTGTAATGTTATACGCCCTACACGCTCCGGTGAGTTTCCTAAGCACGTTTCTCTGCAACATGATTATAAAAGAGTCAAAATAACTAAAGAAATCGTTAGCTATACGATTACACGTGGAATTTACAATGTATTTATAAGTGAAGAAAAGTATTACCTAATTTTTTAGACAACAAGTAACAAAAATGAACATTTTTCCAAGCAAAACCTAATGTTAAATGCTTGGACCAGTTTCAATTCGAATATCATGTTGCAGCCATAAAATAAATCTTAAATTTATATTCAACTCTTCGCTGCAATGAAAACATTTGACTTTTATATGAATAATAAAAAACTAACTTTGCGCGTTTGACAACATAAACTGCAAGTCAACAATCGTATACTCATTATAGAGAGAGCCTTTTAGTTAGACATTATGTTATAAAAAGTCATGTAGCAACGCTAAATACACTAAATAAATTCAATGAGATACATCGAGAAAAAACATATTACATGCTATAGAATCATCAAAGATAGCCAAAAAAGCTGGCGAGGCTTTTCTAGACGAAGATAGGTATAGACAGACCAATAAATACCTATGTGAAGACTTTGTAAAAATTCATTGCGAATAATCTCAGTGAAGCGATGACATGAGAAATGAATCATGTACGCTCAGTTGTCGTATTAATGCAGATTCAACAGCTGATCCACAGGGTGGGGGTAAGGTGAAGGCTGGTCAAGCGCAAGGCATGTCTCGACATGCACACCAAAAAAAATGTACAAGTAGGAAAATGACTTAAAAGGTTATGATAAAACGAATGACATCATATACCAGCTGATTGATGCAAGCAAGTAGTACCTATTTGAATAAATTTGGCGTGCATGATCGTTCGATGAACCTATTACATAACATTTTATTTAAGATACCTTGCAGTGGTTTTATAGTCCATGTTTATAAATCCTTCTCGATCCTGCAATCCGCTGACAGTATATAAGTGACATTGACATATCAAGTATTTGCAACCGTATGAAAAATAACAAAAACATTCTACTTTTACGGTAAGTAAAGTCGAAACAGAAAGAGTATCATTGCGCAACATTGTTGGGAAATTGTAGTTAGAACAAGGCGCAAGGGAAATAAAAAGGCATGTTGACTCAGCTGATAGGTGCGTTGAACTTCCAGGAACGAGTAAAACATTTTGTTTCTCCACTGAAAATTCCACCATGCTTATTAAAATGCACGAACCCAATCACTGAATCACGCGGTCAGCTGATCGCTCTCGATATACGTGGCGTGTACCTGAATTTGCGTATTCATTTGCGACATTTTGTTTTAATTCGCGAACATTCAGGTAACTCAGAAATTAATTACAATTGTCCTCTGTTTCGCACTGGTGATTGACGACTACGCCTTGGGTCCTCGACTTTCCGACATGAAACACATTTCGTCGCACACGTGCACTTGCTTTTTAACCATGAATAAGTCTAATTATGTGAAATGTACATATGGGTACTCTCTAGGCAATATAAACATCATCAACCTGCGAATTCGTTGTGTGCAAAACAAACACTTGATAACTGCTGACATCACCCTCTCAGCTGATGGCCGGTTGAAGGCTGGTCGTTGCGTACGGTATGTAGGTGGGCTTGCTTTACCCGTGCTGGCCTCAATGTACACCGAACAGCAGAAGCAAACCGAAATTGGGGCCCCATTTGACTATATTTGGTTAAGTTTGATGGAGTCTGGCACCTGTAGTAGCGTCCGCCAAATATTTCGCTTCTGAGAGTTTAATTGGCATTGGACGTGTAGACGCAAAAATTATATGACCAATATTGAATTTTATTATTTACAATAAAATTTCGGAACATTGCCAACTACGACGATACTAATTATTTGTCCAGTTTACGTTTTACGTTTAGAGCGCATAGTATATTGCGTCATTGACTTTAAGTGTAATATTTCTGTTTATAAGTATTAACGTCACTTACAAGACCTTTATACATTGTATTAGGATATTAAATAAAATTACCATAGACCGTTCCCTTCAATCGGCGGTTACAAAACACTTGCACTACATCCGATCGAAAGTGTTAATTTGTTATTATCAAATATGCATGCGCCCACACCTAGCACATCAGATTCGGTCAATCCAAATGTTTGCACGGGTGCACGTGGTGGAGTAAGTGCAATATTGACTTTCGCAAATGGACATAATGCTGTTGATCGTTTTCATTTGAAATTCCGTGTAAAACTAACTGTAGGAACAAATGATAACTACATAATTTAAGAGGATAAGACTAGGAGTTCACCAAGGATCTATATTTGGGCCATTATGAGTCTTACTTCTTATATTCTTCAAGGTGTAATAGTCTACATCTGTCTTTGCGAAGTGTGACCCTAATGCATATGGAAGAGATTGGCAGATAGCTCAAAATGATTACCAGCAAAAGGGAGCTAGCAAGAATAATAATATTAAACACCCAAATAGGGGTGCACAATACTTGTACCATAAAGTAGCTACATATCATGTACATATATTGTCAGCCACAAAACGCACAAACGCACGGCAAACTACACACGCATTGCAGTCGCGCGATGGCTGTGGCTTATCGAATCAAAAGTCGAGCAATTTGTACTCTGTGTTAGTAGGTTGGCTATGTATAGCACGACAACAGATTGTAATATCGCGAGTACAGGTTGCAGGAGTTATCAAGAAATGCATTAAACGATATTGAGTGCTATTCGACACCGATAAAATGCGAAGTTTTTAAGAAATTGCGCATTTACATATCATACACACATTTTAATGTTTTACGGATGACCTCTGCTTGTTTGCAATCAACACAAACAGCTGCTAGATTCTTTTTATTTATTATAAATATTCTTTGAAATAATTGCAATGCTCAATCTTCATCTCCACAAGCGTAATTATCGACATTAATGCATGTTTATTGTTTCACTGTTGGCTGAGACTTTACTATACTAGGCTGACCACAAGGGTAGACACATTATAAACACACGTGAGACCGTTATGGAGAAAACTCATCTGCACAGGTTTCTCTATAATGTTTTCCTTAGCCGTTATAACGAGTGATATTTTATCCTAAAAACGCATTAATTTTCTAAAACTTGAGATATGCAGTACGCCTGCATTCGAACCTCGGACGCAACGCATGCAATATGTCAACCACTGGGCGCTATCACGGCTTTTGAGCTCGGTATTATCAACTGATAGTAATAAAACATTTATAAAAAAAGAGGCAAACGGACTACCAATATAATATA
The DNA here is from genome assembly GCA_018237605.1 of Apyrrothrix (Melanopyge) sp. n. Burns01. Taxonomy (NCBI): domain Eukaryota; kingdom Metazoa; phylum Arthropoda; class Insecta; order Lepidoptera; family Hesperiidae; genus Apyrrothrix; species Apyrrothrix (Melanopyge) sp. n. Burns01. The sequence goes on from DVPD01000699.1 coordinate 9,812, forward strand.
ACGTGACATCAAGCCTGTAATCCCCGAAGAGGTAGGCAGAGGAATGTAGTACACTCCCACGTTTCACCAGTTACGTTTACGTCCCAATGTGGAAAGGTGGTGAGTCTATTGCTATACGCCGGGCACTATTCCACTACTAGAAATTCTAATTTTAGATAAATCTAATAGTACTCGACCCGGGATTCGAACCTAGGACCTCTCGATCGGCACTCGCGCTTGCAACCAACACGACCAACAAGGCAGTTATAATCCAAATACTGTAATAAGTCCATAAATTGTAGGAGTGTACTACACTCCTCTGTCTACCCCGCTGAGGAAATGTAAGCGTGATATTATGTTTAATTTAAACTTGATTCTTTATATCGAAGTGTTTCGGCCAAGTTAGACTAAAGTCTAATACTGAAGTATTAACTCTTATTATACTAACGTAAATCTCGTTATCTGTTACATTACATGTCTATCACTATCACTATTTATTATCACTATCTATCACTGTTTATTATTGAACTAATATTATACCTACATAAAAATACAATTCCTAAGTTACGCCGGAATGTAATTTAATTATATACGAGTACATAACGAACGTCACACAAAGTTGTAGTTGTCATTCGTTGTTCAAATTGAATACAAATAGACACTCATACATTCGTAGGGGAATTATGAATTCGGAGCGCTGCGGCGCCGGCCGGTGCGCGGTAAATCATAATAATGTTTCGGCCATTGCTCACAGCTCAGAACAGCTTGCGTACCGCTTTGTGCAGCTTAAAACCCTACAATATATTCACCTAGATATAGGCAATTA
>DVPD01000700.1:0-10615 GCA_018237605.1 Apyrrothrix (Melanopyge) sp. n. Burns01
TATATCTACGCAGGAGACACAGATTATCCATAACTATACTCGTATGTATTTGCAAAAGAACAATGAATTCGCGGAGCGATCAGAAATTTGAAATTAGAACTTTTCCATATTTTAAATGGACAGTTCTGCGTTTAAATAGTAGCGGAATTGTGACACTGAAAACTGAAACAGTACACATACGAGTACATGTACAGTTATATCTCATACAAAACAACGGAATATGAAACAGATAATATTCGTTGGCTCTGTAAAAAAAGAATTTCGTGTAGTTTTTAATGCGAATGCAGTATAAATATGAGCCAGTCCATGGGCCACTCAGAAAAAGCAGTGTTAGTAACCTGTTTTCTATAGGCCAAGCGTGAAACGTATCTTCTCTTTATTTTACTGAAGCTCTTATAATATTTTCCTACATTTGTCAAACGAAAGTAATGCAAATTCAACAACAACTCTCATACGGTGAGACGTCGGTTGAAAGATGTCATGAGCATTTGAGAGGCAACGGAACAGTAATGAGGGTAGACGGACCCTCTCATTGTTAACATGACCTTATGCGATGCGCGACATTACTGACCTACGTTTATATTATATAACGTCGCTGATGATTTAGTATTTGATATTAGATTACATTAAATTGTTTTGATATATTCACAGCACGATCTATATCGGAATTTGACATCGTTAATTGGGTTCTTGAGCAAGAATTCTGGTTCGACCACGTGTATAATGACAAAAATGATTACTCCTCGTGCCTTGCGCTTTCACCTCCAAATGAATATTTAATGTTTGTATAAACTATATCATAGTTACATTTTATCCGTGAACATAGCAGTCTCATTTGACTGTCAAACCCGTATTCATTCAAATAATACGAATGGTTTTATGTATTTAACATAACAAGCTTCAAGCCAGAAGTGGATTTAACTGAATTATGTATTTCCTGCCAAGATACTCGTATTATTAATGTTTGCATGATTGATGGAAATATAAGTAAGGAACACAGTCGTATGTCGGAAGTTTTTAATCCGCCCTGGAGCGCTTCTGACAAGCTTTACCAACGGTTATCTAACAATGACACGCAGGACTGAATGTTTAACGTAACTGGGGAGAAATAGAAACATGCGTATATATGCGCCTACACAATAAAAAGAAGATCATGCTACTTAACTTTCTGCATGGCATGCTACTCGTATATGCAGTTCTGTCAATCTGTGCAACGTCGAAGTTACTAGCACGTCCTTGAAACGCGTGTCGTGTTTAAGATAAATTTGCATACCGTCCGTAGTTTTACAAAAGCCCATGTTAAATTCACATTAACCTGGCAAGGTTGGGTGTAAATCGAAAATAAAGGCACACAAGACCGGCCGTGTCACAGAGCCGTATAATATAAGCCTCTTTCTTTAATGTCCATACATAAATCCGAATTAAAACCAAAAGAGGGCTCACGAATAAATAATGCGGGCTCATTTTTCAGAGGTCTTAAGTCCTACGTTCCACTTTATACGACCATGTTTTTATTTTTCGTATTTAAAACTCAGGTAATTATGAATAAGGAGATTGTGTTGGGAGAATTTCGTTAGCGAGTCATTCCTTTCCTAATTTTGTCATAGAACTTCACCTGTTCCTTTTGCTGCTGCTTCGTTTCGTTCCTTTGTTTGTGAATTTTGCTTTTTCAGATTATTTCTTTTGAAAATATGAAACAATAATAATAAGAAATATGTAGGCGTTGCCTGCCTCGGTGGTCGGGTTTGTTGCAAACGCGACTGCTGACCGAGAGGACCCAGGTTCAATACCCGGATTTTCCTAACTTAGATTATATAGAAGAAATTTCTAGTAGTCGCTCGTAGTCTAGATTTGTGCCCGATGTATGGCATTAGACTTACCACTATTACACAATGGGACATAAGCGTAACTGGTGACACGTGAGAGTGTATTACACTCCTTTGCTTACCTCTTCGGGATTACATGTCTGATTTTACGTTTTTATTTAGGTAAACGTAACATCACACCTGTAATCCCCGAAGAGGTAGGCAGGAGAGTGTAGTATTAGAACACTTCCACGTTTCACCAGTTACGTTTACGTCCCACAATGGAATAGATGGTAAGCCTATTGCCATACACCGGGCACAAAACCACACTTCGAGCTACTACTAGAAATTATAATTTTAGAAAAATCCAAAATTACATGTGGTAACTGTGATATTGTTATGTTTATCAAAGTTTTTCTACATTACATTAATGTAACGTGGTGTTAATGTAACCTGATATTAATGTAACCTCATCGTGCGTTACATACTTTTCATGAAACGTAACGTAATCGCAAGACAACTTTAAGGTGAATGTGTTGATCTCCAGTTGCATTCGAGCATTTAAATATATCATTACGACTTTAAACATTATATTATCGAACTTATTATACTCCTGCTATTACAATAGAAAACCTGTTTATTTTACCTTCATTTAACTTTTGTCTGTGTAAATAAAATCATATCTTTTTCTTAAATATTCTCAAAGGTGAAGGTTAATAACAGTTACGCGTACTTCAAAATTTTTTTAAGTTATCATATGCAGAAAGCGAGCTAGGGAATATGTAAAATTAACAACCAAATTACATCGATCTCGAAAGGTTATTATTATTATATTGTCACGCCCGATCCTTTGCGGCGTAGGCAGAGAGCTTAATAATTACACTCTTATAAAATATCATGTTACATGGAACGTAATTGTAAAAAATGATTATTTATTTAATTTTCAATACACTTAATATTACAAAAATATTCAACGAATTTGACACCGTGATATTATTTGAACGGCACTAAGTGTTTTTAAGACATAGTCTTTGCTAAAAAAACGAATTACACCTAAGTCCATTAGTCACATTACTTCCATTAAGGCAAACTTCGATAATGAACATTTGCCGGTTCAATATAGTTAATACATGGTCACCGATACTACGTTATGGTTTCCAGTGTGGTAGTTTTGCATTTATGCCACATTTATTATGTACAGCTGCGACGGGGACATTATTTTCGTTAGATATTCGCAATTACTACTTATTCTATGGGCGGTTATCACGCAACAGCAATACGGCGCCTGGTTCATAGCGAATATCGAATACACGCAATCTGTGTCTACAGATATACATATGTATGTTACTTCAAAAGAAAGAATGGTTTCAGACCTGAGGTATTTCAATAACGACTATTGTATAGTTATATAAATGATCATTATCACTATGTCGCAGTCCAATCCATCATCTTCATCAGTCAAGTTTCTCAGGCCACTGTACCTATATAGACCTCTCCTAAAAACCGCCATCGAGCTCTATCCAAGCTTGCACGGACATAAAAATAAAAATAACATACTAACTTCAACCGGTCATGTTTTAGAATACTGAAATGAAACATTACATACTTAATTATACAAGACATTCATGAACAACAAATTAAATAATGTTCAATATGTACTCACTTGCATCTTCCCCTTTCCACCCTGCCCATAGCCCATATGAATCCAGCCGTCATCCAGTATCAGCATGCAGCTGTTTTCTTAAGATTCTCAGAATACCTGGTAAAAAGGCGACTCATGATCCATTTACCAATACAGCACTGTGTAATTCCAAATCATTCTTACAAATATACATTGGAAAAATATACAGACACAAAAGGAAAAAGCAGTCAATTAGTTAAGCATTATCGAGTAATTAGCTAACCGTTGTCTAGTCTCGAGGGAGAAATCAATCCTAATCCGAGCGTAAGGGCGAGGATAGAACAAACGTACCTACAATAAAAATGTATTAGAGGCATGGAATGGACACGAAACATTACATTGCATTACAGTACATTTCGTGCTAAGTTTAGCGGCTAGTTGGCCGTCTACGGCTACATTGGTATTACAAATAATTGTGCGGCAAAATGATAACGTCAATTTTTTTTTGCTGAAATCGTTTAACGTAAGTATTGTACAGTCACTGTGCAAGTATTGTACAGTTACAATACGGCGTCTATTTCTATAGTATTATGTTAAATACTTACTCTTCTAGTTTGACTAGGATGGTCGGCTATAGAATTAGACTCACTTATGTGTATATTATGGTTGAATGTGTAATAGGTTTTATAGGGTGGGGCAACAGTAATGATCTAATGTGAATTGATTGACAATTTGTTAAAAACGAAATAAAGTTGTTCTGTTTTGCCTGAAAGTTTATTAGGAAGAGTAAAATGTATCACATAAAATTAAAAATATTATTTGAGTAACATATGGCCTTAACCCTCGGCATGTGCCCGGTGTATAGCAATAGACTCACCACCTATTCCATATTGGGACGTAAATGTAACTGGTGAAACGTGGGCGTGTACTACAATCCTCTGTCTACCTCTTCGGAGATTACAGGCGTGATGTTACAAGTAAAATGACTACCTCTAGAGTCGCCGCACATTTGTACTGGCTTCTGGGTGTTTTAATTTTTTCGTTAAACGAGTTATGTGATCGCCAGAACTGATGGTGCTAGAGTTCGTCCTTTTGGGGTTTTCTGAAACCTCGCATTTACCATAACAAACTACAACACTTCTAACTCTTGGAACCATGTACTAAAGAAGGGATCATCAATCTGCAACCAGATGTTTTGTCACTGTTTTGTCAAAATCGATGTAGATTTATGTTTTTCCTTTTTAATATAAAATATCAGGTAACTTCAAAGTTAAGATTTCAGTTTACCACTTCGGAGATTTCGGGGTTTCAGCCCAGACACGCCTCCGAGTGTTTCGACTGGCTTTATGTTAAAATTATCTCCGTTTTTAAAATTAAATGGCATTTATTAAAGCAATGACAGAAAACAAAACAAACCTAGATATAGGCAAACCCACCGTTCTAGCTGTTCTCCGTAATATTCTGTAAGGCGTGTGAAATCTGCCAACTAACCATCGTGGCAGGCTGTGGTCTTATATTTTTATATGTCTTTATGTGTATATATATGTGTGGTATTATCTGTTCATTTTATAAATGATGAAGGGGTTGATAATAATGATTATGATGATGATAATGATAAAAGAAAATGTCACTTTGCGCAAATCTACTGTTATAACATAAATATAATTTAATTTCCATCAATCCACGAATAAGTTCAGCAAAATCTGCGACATACCGTCGCGTCGCAGGCGTTCTAAGTCTGATGATAATCTGTTTCTCCTCGTGTCTCGCGTATCGTAGCTATGTAATATTTCACGATTCTTTAACCTTTTTCTTAGTACATAATTACTAACATTTGTTTTTGTTCACAGGTAAGCAAAAGACGAGGATTAATGACAGAGCTTAGGAAGAGTGACTGTTTTAGATCTAAGCGGTTGTATACGACAATATGTAAGTATTCTTATATGTTTCGTAATCTAACCGGAGCGTGAACAATAAGTTAGACATATATGAGTTTCTTGTACAAGCAATCCCTGAGTTGGTTTGCCTGTTAATACATTTGTATACTCAGACGCGCGTGACAGGTTGTACTGTTATATCAAAATTATACTGTACGTTTTATTTCAATTTTGATTAAAATATATTGGAAATATCTACTTTCAGGTCAATGTCTATATCCATCATCTGAACATTTATGTAAATATTCAAATGTTGTCTTTATAGAAAATTTGATTTGTGATCACCGTAATTTTTACATGATTTGACATTGATCATTATTATATTATCCATTTGACCCCAAAAATTACAACTTCATAAATCTCTGTTTATAAAATATGTTCCAAATGTTTTGGATTTTAATTGTTAGAGATTAGCTATTTAAAGATTTGACAAAGGTTTAGAATGAGGATTTCATCCCTACCGGAAAAAAGCGATCGTTTTAAAACTAAGCTGATTTACACACAAATCCGTTTAACATTTCGGTTTTGGACATAACCTTTGATCGGTTTTAGACAAGACCTTGGTGTCGTTAAACTTGTATACACATGGATACCTACTTATTTTTTTTTGTAGGTACCATAATAAGGACTTTATCGTAAAAGCACTGTTTAGCATAAAGCCGACAGAGGCAACAAAGTGTCTCATTCCAAGGAATACCCTTTGTAAATGCACTTTGCTTACAGTTATATCGGCCGAGGGTGTTTCTCACAGAAAGTTACCGGCTTTTTAGAATTTTATATCCCATGCTTTTTAATTAGGTATGTAGTTTTATCAAATATGGAGACTATGTTGTTCATAGTAACTGAAAATTGAAACCTCATTCGAAAATACTCTGGTTACAATAAGTACATACATACAAATATAGCTCAAATTAACGAACTAATTGTCTAATAAGACAAGAAAGATTGTTCATAAGATTGCAAGATATTAACACTTATAGCGACAGGTGGTATGAGAAGCAGTCGTATTAGTAGATAATACTCCCGGCATGCATAGCATGGGAGACCTAAAATCTATCGCGTTTGTGAAGCTTTCTCCGAGCACTGTGATCGCTTATTCAAATAACTGATAGTTTTTAAGAAATCAAATTGCAGTTTTAATTTTTTGGATAACAATATCATGCAGTATATGCTATTAAGTTTTCAATCGTTCGTTTTCGATTGTGATTCGCCGAATTGAAATGAACTTTTTATCGAGTTTTACGGCACGAGTATACATTTGGACACAAAATCGATAAAACTGGTACAATGGTCACTAATCAAAATATGTTGTTTCACTAGTATATAATAAATATTATGATTATTAGAGGGAACGAATATGTTGAATTATCGTTACGTAAATTAGTATACAACATATATTACGATCACTTTTTTTATGAACTAAACTACACGGCTAGTATTTTGTATTCCATAGCTCGAGCCAGCCTTCTACAATATTGTAAAACAAAACACAGTATCGTAATAATGAGGAAATAATATTCATTATTACTTTAGAATATACATAATATTACAATACTATTACTATACTGTTACTAATACTATTACTTTACTCTAAACCCAGTACCGGGGCCCTTGCGATATTTTTATTGCACTGTTTGTTGAACGAATAAAGGATTTTTGATTTTGATTTACTGTTACCATTACTATACCGTTTCTATTAGTATACTGTTACTATTACTATTACTATAATATTACTATTACTACACTATTACTATTAAACGTAAAATCACGCATGTAATCCCCGAAGATGTAGACACAGGAGTGTAGTTCATACCCACGTTTCATCCGTTATGTTTACATCCCATAGTGGAATAGGTGGTGAGTCTATTGCCATACACCGGGCTCAGATCCAGACTCCGCCCCACTACTAGATTTTTCTACTAGAAAATCTAAGCTAGACAAATACTATTACTATACTATTATGTATTACTATACTGTTATTGTTCCTGTTACTGTACCGTTACTATTCCATTACTATACCAACAGCGAGCGAGCTACAAATGAAATACTTAGCTTTATATGCGGCAGTACTAACGAGCGAATACAAAGTAGGCTACAAACACAATATCGCGGCGGCACCGGATTCTATTGGTCACGCATTGTTTCGTGCCAAACTATCAATTATCCCATTAAAGCTCTCCCAAAGCACCAGTAATTATTACACCATTGGGAAACCTAGAGATTACACAATTGTATTTTCCTGTGAAGTATTTGAACTACGCTCGCATATTGACACGTCATGCCTCATTCGGAACAATGACTCGCATTCAAATGTTGATTTCAGTTGTATTGTTGGTAATGCTTTGTTCGATAAGTGCTTATGCCAGTTGTCGTAGTTTATCGACGGTATATGCGTTATTTACTGCTTACTTTTGGCGTACCACCGCCGGGACAAAACTATATTAAGAAAATAACATTGAAGATGTATGACATGGATTCTGAATGTTACAAACTTATACCGCTGAAAACCTAGTTACCCGAAATGGTCCGCCAAAAGGTCTTATACAGATGTCTTTTAAATTTTCTAGATTCCAACCCAATACGCGGAGAAGGCAGTACCAATTGTATTTGTGAAATCGATCACAAATAGGTCCATCTCGTTGAGATTTAGCAGGTGACTTATTTTCTCAACCCTCTCTCTATTACATTTGGCAATTTCCGAATAATTACCGGATGTAACGCTAAAGCGGAAATGACTTACTGGATCGACTATAATCCAACGCAGACAATGTCGCTGTTGCTAGATAATTTCCGGGCACGGTTGATGCCTGGTTTTGGACAAAATATACATTTTTTTTACCTGATAATTATTTTGAATGATTTACAAAAGAGAAATGAGGAAAAGTATGATAATAGTAAAAAAACGTTGATGAAGGTCGATAAATTAACTCGGGAACCTGGACGTCTGTAAAGATTCATTATTCCTTTAGTTTTATGCTGCTATAAATAATTTAAAGTTTATTTATTAATAAACATTAACAAATTAATAATAGGACTAAATATATAACGTTAAATACAAAAAACATCACATTAAACAGTTTTGTGCGGTTCTGAATGTAATGGTTAAAAGCTCAGAAATTAGTACTACTTATAAAAAGACATCGGTAACCAAACTAGACGAATCAGGAAGTACATAATTCGAAGATATTAGTTTTCAGAGTTTCATCGGTTTGTATGCAGCCACGAGATTTATCAGAGCGAAGGATCGTGAATTCAATGAGTCCGTACCAGGCCCATTCATTCTAATGAGATCTTGACTTTTAAATTAACTTTAAAAATAAATAACCTGAAGTTTTCCTAAGACTTTCTGTATTTATTAGGTCAGAAAATTAAGCGGATCGCGGGCAAACAGCACCGTACTAGACTCGATCTGAAACGACTAGATGGTGATATTGGAGTCACGTCGTTGCCGCGACCGGTTTATTTCAGGTAACAAATAAAATTGATGATTCATTTGCAAGGTTTGTCCTAGAAGTATACGCTTGGAAATCTCCGGCGATTAAAATATCCATCTTTTGAATAGTCCCATAAATGTAGTGTAGTAAAAATTAGTACAATTCTTAACATTATATTGAAAGGTAACTAATTGTAGGCAGGTACAAGACAGTTTGTCTTACCGTTCCCCAACATTAATCATTATTGAAACGTTCAGTTCAATATGCGTCCAATCCCAGCACGGTTCGTTGTCAAATGTCGATTATAAACATAATATCATACCGGATTGCGTCATACGCTCCACGGTATGACGTTTTGACATGACATGACGTTTGTGGGATCGAGCGAACATCGCACTCAATGTCTGAATTACACGCGACACGATCCTCCCAAAACGTTTCCTGTATTTTTTTCGAGAATTAAACATTACCCTTATATCCACTTTTATTATTATCCATATATAATGAAAACTGCAATTCAAAACTATAATCCGGTCTGTATCAAATGGGACCATTTTACCAGCAAAGAGTAAGAACAAAAAGCATAGTATGTACATAGCGTACAATAAGGTTTCCGTATGCCAGTTAAGTTTCATTTCGCGGAAAGAGGTCAATAAATACACTGAACTCAACAACAGCTTACTGTCGATATCATTCCGTAGCGAAATACATTATCGCCGGTGATTAAAGCGCGTACAATTCCCGAGCAGCTGTGCGGCGCGTGATGAAAAAGTGATTTTTAAAAGACTACAACACAAAGTATTCATCCATACAGATACAGTTCATACGAAACTACACTGAACTCACATGATGCGGTTATTGTACGTTTCGTACGTATACAGTAACAGTTATTGGTTTTTCACGGTTGAAACTATGAAATTAATCGCGCTACTTTATCGAAGAAATACTACAGGTAAAGCATAGTATAAACTCGAGTGACAATTAAGTCACATTTCAATATATTTTAATAACTATCTAGCATGTTTTGTCGTTTTATTTATTTGAAATATCAGGATGGAACTAATTTAAGTTTTCTTCGATTAGAAACATACGAGTTGATTATAGACACGTAGATTTATCTTATTGTTGTGGTAAGAATATTAATCTAAACGTTATTTTACATATACTTTTACTCAGTGCGTGGATAAAAGAAATCTTATATAAATAGAGTTCCGCTAATATTTGGTTTTCATTTTTACTTCTTGCAGAATTCAAGTAATTTTATTCCACATTTTTCCTATCTGTTATCTCATATCTTTCCTCTGGATTAGAATGGGAGGTAATGTTGAAAGTGGTTACAATTAACATTCGGGTAGCACCGGGTTCCACGAAGTGCGGTACAAACGAGTTTAGCTAAACGCCACCGGGAATATCCAGGACATTTCAATTTCTTCTTGTTTTCCCACTTTTGTCCGAATTTCCACGCTAAAACACGGCTCCAAGTGTAGCCAAAGGGAAATGTGAGTATATTTTAAGAACAGACATTTCTACTTTTGCTTCCGAAATGTTAAAGAATCGTAGAAAATTGCATTTCAATCGAAGATCTAGAAATAATATTGAGAGAGATATTTCTTAAATTGACTTGTACATTTTAGCAGGTGCATGTGCAAATCATGTGCATGTGCATGAGCAAAATAACAACAGCAGTACAAAAACAATAGCCATTATGTTCTACGACTTAGCTTTACGACATAGCTTTACGACAATACGATTTTAACCTCTAAAGGCTACCAAAATAGCTTACCCTTGAAAATTCAAAATTACATTTATTACACGGAG
>DVPD01000701.1:0-10611 GCA_018237605.1 Apyrrothrix (Melanopyge) sp. n. Burns01
AATGCCTCTAACGTCTTTAATTTACCTTCAAGATGTTATCGACATTTAATGAGTCAATAAAATAAATTTTTATCCTCATTTAAGAAGATTACCGACATTAAGGCAGGGAATAATTACAGCTGAAATATAAATCACGAAGATGCTCAGATTATCTCTAAAGCTTTAAGAGCTTTATCTTGACAATCGCTACCTATTTCTGAAACATTAACAAGTTGTGATTTCTTTATTCACAAAATTCTGATAATGATTCCGCTCAACACATCTCTCTTATGGTTTTAATAGTTACATTTAATATAGATATAAAAGCCATTGAAAATAACCCTTGTTTAAAGCCAACAATATAGTTACGAGTATAAGCAAAAGGGTTCACAGCAGCTATCCACAGTAACGGTCGACTGCTCTTACAAACAGTGATATGTAAAATGCTTACAAATTCTTATTAAAAAGGCAACCAACCAGCCACGCGGTTTCAAGATAGAATCGTCACTATCAGATAGGTTACGGGTATGCTAAGATGGCCGACATATTTATGTTACATTCCAGAATAATATGGCTCTATTAATAATAAACGCATCGAAAGCGCCACTCTTTTTAGATCTAAAATTAATGTTGACTTGTCTTAATTGCAAGGCCGAAATATTTAAATCTTAATGATCAATGACGAAATCAAATGTTTAAATCTTAATGATCAATAACGTTTTAGTATTTACCATTATTCTTCATACATATAATAGACACACGTACAGCTGTAAAACAATCTGTTGAGAAATTACTCTCAACATATCAAGGAGACAAAATAATGCGGTCGACGTCACAAATGAACAAAATGGTGAACTATTAAGGTGTTGCTCAGAATACGGCGGTAGTGACAGGCTCTTAGGAAATACTTTGTATCGATAATCTTACAGCTATAAATAATGTTTTTAGACTACGATATTAGTTTGTTTGACTGCCTTGTTGGTCAAGCCCGACTACCGATTGGGAAGTCCTGCGTTCAAATCCCGAGTAGGATACTATTAGATTTTTACGATCGGATACTGTTAGATTTTCTAGTAGAAATTTCTAATAGTGGCACGGAGTCTGAATGTGTACTCGGTGTATGGCAATAGACTCACCATCTATTCCATAGTGGGACGTTAACGTAACTGATGAAACGTGGGAGTGTACTGTACTACACTCCTCTTCTTCCCTTCTTCGCTCAACAGGCACACTTGCAACCACTAAATGCACTTGGCAGCCGCTTATTGTTAATTAAAGTGCTTATAGGATTAACATGGCAGCTATCACAAGTACGATATTCTCTAAGTTGATGATTACTACAAACAAATTTTAATGACCTCTTTGTCCATACAATAAATAGTCCTTGTTAGATATTTTGCACTTTATGAAAAATAATATCCTGATTAGTTGCAATGCTAAAGACGATATAACCGTTAAACGCTTGTTAGCTGTTACAGTTTAGACAAAGCATATTTATGTATATGTGTGTTCTGTCTGTTGAAAGAAAATTCTTGCTTTTAGGTAGCTGTAGTATTACAAAAGATTTAGATTTACTTTCACTCCAAACACAAGTGCATATTTTACAGTTCTATTAAGTTATTAAGTATTTACATTTATGTTCAAAACGCAATATGCCCGTTTGTAATAATTTATTTTGTAACTCCCAAGTAAACACGAAGAGACTAAAATGATCATTTTGTCACTTATAAAACATGTCAATGTCATCTAATGCTTTCATGTAAAGAAATCTACTGCATAAGTCTCCTGAACAAAGAGAGCTGATTTTTATGGATATCAGACGATCATCAGCGCACACAAGCCACACACAAACACAAATCAGCACACATTTGAAAATTGTCAATTTCATGTAATATTAAAAAATACTCGATATCGACAGATTAAATACGCAGCACTAAAATGCAATAGCCGTCCAGGACAAAGGTCTCCCGGCAAACACAAATAGTTGAGGCGAGACAGTCGTGAGAGATGCTCAATAACCCGCTGAGTGTCAGCGGTTACAGCCGAGACCTGAACTTGTCCGTTTTCTGTTTACACAAAAGATATTCTTGCTTTTGGACTGAGATATTAATGCATATAAATACAGTTGGGCTTACATCAATGCAAGATCACGTTTCAGTGCCAAAAACATACATTCTTACTATATAGATAGAGATATAAATCACGCACGCGTTACCTTTTTCTTTTTTAACATCTGATCCGGAAAGATCAGAATTCATTTCAAATAATCATTTCAAAGTTTTAAACCAGTAAAGTAACATAAAAATGTAATATGCCGCCTGTAATACACAAAGAGGTAGGCAGAGGAATGTAGTACACTACCACGTTTCAATAGTTTCGTTTGCGTCCCAAAATAGAATAGATGGTAAGGCTGTTGCCATACACCGGGCACAAATCTAGACTCCGAGTTACTACTAGAAATTATAATTTTAGAAAACTCCAATAGTACTCGACCAGGTATTTGCACCCAGGAGCTCTCGATCGGCAGTCGCGCTTGCAACCAACACGACGAGGCAGTCAAAACCATACATTTTATAGTCTCAAAACTCATATGAATCAAACACAATAAAATAAATTTTAGCTCCGCAATATTAATACGGAAAGACACTGGAGTTAATATCTGCAACGGCTGAACAAGTTCCCTTAACGTTTGAAGTTTATCGAACCGCACCGCCTTAAACGCTTTGTCAATTTTGACATCTGGAGCGAGAGAATCCGTCCTCAAATATGTCACTTCACAGAGCATTGAGTCTGAATGAATTTTTATTTTCTTGGCGACTGTTAATACAAAAAATACCATGTCTCGATTTTATATCGTTTTAGTAATGATACATTGAATATTTTCTATACAATGAATGGCAATACATTATATCATTTTAATACATTTATTCCTTCATGATAATCTCTAAACATGAGAACATAACTAAAATGGAGGCTAGCTTCAACATGTCTCTATCGACAGAAATTGTGATTGACTCTTTTAAAATAATTTATCTAAATTTTAATTCAAATGGAAGGACATGCCTATAATTTTAACTCATCACAAAACCATAATGAAGCACAGTAACGATTTAAGGTACAAAAAAAGTGTCATCTCGTATGTAATCCCCGATGAAGTAAGCATAGGAGTGTAGAACACTCCCACGTTTCGACAGTTACTTTTACTCCCCACCATGGAATAGGGTGTGAGCTTATACAGGAAATAACAGCAGGATTACTGAATCATGGAAAGATTTTTCAGATACTAATAAACGCAGAAACTTGTAGAAAACTAAATTGATATTGCCTTAAGTAAATTGTAGCGACCAGGCATTTATATTCCGTTCTAAGTAAATTGTAGTGCAAACGTTTCAAATGATTACGAATTCGAAATTCAAATCGCGAATTGAATAAAGCTCGCTTAGTGGCTTCGAGCGCAAATCAGCTCCAACAATGAGAAACTCCTACGACTAACAGATTAATATTGCAAATGAGTCTTTTTGCAAATGAGTCCTTTTGCAAATGAGACTTTTCTTGGACTTAAATGAATATTCAGGAATTTTCGCTTTTGTTTCACGCTCTTTATAAGTTATTTCGTTAAACAGTCTTAGGAAGCTTATTATGTGATTAGCAATCTGATGTAATTGGTGTCGCACTTTTGATAATCTTTACTAAGTTATCAAGCAAACAAGGCACCGAAAAGTAGTTACTGATGTTCCATAAAACTATATTTTATATAACCCTCCACAATTAATTCAAGAGTGAAAAGATCCTCGGTCAGTAGGTCTACATGAATCAACAGCAATGCTGTCGCAGTGTGAAAGTTCCAGAAAGCAAATATGAAATATCCGCGGCATCCCAACTTACTCAAAAGGAGTAGCAATACGATTCATCTGGAGTGGAAATGTAACTTGCTCTCGTTACTTAACATGTAGGTACCGGCTAGGCTGTTTGATACTTGCATGATATAGCATATACATACATATAAGGCGCCAAAGATAAGACTGATGATTTATTGAAGTTGGTACTCCGAAAACTTCCGTAACTAAAGCCACCATGTTGATTATTATTATATCAGCACGCCAGGTCCCTTATGGAGTAGGCAGAGAGCACCAAAGGACAACTATTTCTATGCATTCGGCCCTAATGTGCTTATTCCACATTTATCACATGTTGACTAATACAACCTTATAGCCTTTGGGCCGTATTATCATCGGTTTCTCTGAGACAGAGATATACGAGAAGATTAGAGACATATAGATTATCATCATCATCAGTCTATTGAAGTCCCTTGCTGAACATAGGCCCACCTTGAAGGCTTATGCCCACAATCTCCACGCTGGGCATGCGGGTTGGGAATCGCAGATCACAGTTTCTTGCACACGCCTACGCTACTGCCCATAGGCGGCCAGGGCATATAGCCGTGCCAACACAGGCCGCGGAATACCACGATCCGCCAGCGCTCGGTTTTGTCGCCTCTTACAACACCTTATATCCCGACACAGAGCATATAGATTAACTTAATATTAACGATTTGTATAACGTAACGATATATAAAACAACTAGGCTTTGAAGGATGCGAGTCCGCTCAGCTAGTTGCTCTGACTGCGCAAACTGCAACAAATTATGAGGACGACGACACTCAATAAGGAACCGTGAAAGATATATCCAAGTAAATTAACAACCTCCTTTTTGGAAATCGGTTCATAATATATAAACCGTTTTACACAACAAATATCACGCCATAAATACTATACAAAAAATATGTTAATAAGTGTTTCCTTTCTAGCTTCTTCTCTTTATAATAGTTTTCATGGTTCACCATATCCACAGGAGCGGTAACTAAATACCATCACATCGTCCATATGTCTGTTTGCCAGGTAATATTAAATTCATAAAAAAAAATTACGGCTAACATGACCTCTAGTTCTTACATCGAATATTATAGTGTGGGCATATTAAGCAACATCATGCACGATCGTTTTGGATCCGTTTTAATTACGGTAGCTCCCCTTCCACCACGTCCAAATACCAACATCCCGGTTATCAAACAATAAAGTTCGCAGAATTGTTCGAATTAGTTTAACTAAGTAGACAGACATGAGACGTGGTCTGCATCACTGTTACATCAACTAGAAAAATTGACACGAATTGCAGTATACTTAGTGGTTTAAGAATGGTAAATAATCACATATTATATTATTGCATTACAAATCCCAGCATACGTCAAGATTAAACGAGCGACGCTTTCGAAATCGAGCGCCGACAAAGAGTGAAAACTATTTAGCGAGACGTATGAAGACAAATTGATACTGACTCGACGCCGAGTTGATAACTTGAGTTCTAACTCTTGCTATACATATATTTCGCTGCATTCTCTTCATCACGGTTAAAACTTGGTTAAACTATGAAGAAATTTTTGAGGCACTAAATCGGTAAGCAAATTTCTTCAGATTTTATAACTCACAAATCTTATTTCACAAAGAAGTTAAGAAAATTTATATACAACACAAAGATTTGAAATTGTAATGAACACTCCATTTTAGATAGGTACTTGAAAAAGAGCGAATGTATAGCGATTCTTATTAAAAAATTATACAAATTGAGGCCTTATGCATTTTAAATCCATTTCAAATTCAAATGACTTTAATATCCTTAATATAAAGATAAAAGATTCCGTTTTACAAAAAGGATTAACAATGAAAATTGCGCCCCTGATAAAAGTCTTTCAAGGTGCGAAAGGTCTCAGAAATACTCATGAACTTCCAAATCAAATCTAATAAAGATGGCTAAGTAACATCAAATTACCCTTTATCTTTTTACTATGGTCTCCCTGTGGGCGACAAAGCAAGAGAGGATAATCTTGTTTCACTTTTAAGCAGGTAGACGTAAGCTTATCAAGGAAACACGGTAAATTCGCTTTTAAAGACCCTTGCCACTATACTATGTGAAACCAGCAGACTTAAGAACAAACACAATTTCGGATCTACCCCGAGATTTGGTATAAGCAAACGTAAAACAAGTCAAAACAGGGTTAAACTGTCATTTTTGTGATCTCCAGATTACTCAAATCCAAAGATTAGGGATATTAAGATTAAGGAACGCTTATCTAGCCACACACCGGGCACAAATCCAGACTTTGAGCCACTACTAGAAATTCTAATTTTTAGGAAAATCCAATATTACTCGACCCAGGATTTGAACCCACGATCTCTCGATCGGCAGGCGCACTGACAACCAACACGGCCAACGAGGCAGTCAAGGGGGTACAAGGGCGTACTTAATGCCTAATGACATTCTTTACCTTTCTTTCGCTGACCTAACTCCAATAATGACATAAAATGTATATCTAATAATAGTAATGTAAGATGTATACAAATAGATATAAAACATAAACAAATACACAAATGATATTTTCTTATCCTCTACGCCGATAATAGAACCATTACCAAAATAAAATTCCGAACTAAATGAGAAATGACGTGCTAGTCTTATGGTGTCTTTAAAGCGAGATAAATATCTTGCAAATTACGCCATTACTCCAACGTCATAAATATTCAAAAGTTTCTTTAATTCTCGCTCAAGCTCATATTACAAGTCCATTTCGGTTGCATTTAAATTAGGTATTCAGAATACCTTTTTCTTTTTTCGACAAGTTTCATTCGAGTTTTTTTATAGTAGGCCATTTGAAGAGATATACAGCCGCCTTTGTTACGGTGACTTAAGATAACGGTGTATTAGCTTCTTACGAACCAAAATAAAAGTATCCTTACTACTTGTGAGTTACACTACCCATGCCTCATTATGAAAGAAAATTAGAATTATATTCTTCCAGTGTCCCAAATGTTCTCATTAAAACATCCTTTATTAGACATACCTGTGATTAAGTTAAAATAGATATAGTTTATTCTATGGCACTTCTGCAATGTAAAAGTATCTATAGGTTTATGTAAGACAACCATTTCAAAATGAATTCGCGTGCATACCATCCAACGCCGTATGTCCAACGCAGTACAAATACTTAATACGAATAGCTGCACAAGAAATATGATTATAGCGATAGCGTAAAATTAAAACTATAGGAATTTAATTTCAACAGAAACATTTCCACATTAATTTTGCTTGGGTTTGATTGATTTCGAAACGACAGATGTCTCTATATTATTTCTACATACATACATATCTCCCTCCTTCCATCCGATTAGAAACAAACAAGGAAACACATTGGCTATATGTTTTCTTTTCATCCTAATGGCACTAAAACCTTATGAGCACTGCACCGCGCGCTTGTACAGCAATTTTTTCAAGTAAATATCCTTTGGCTTTAGTAACATTACCGACTACTGGTCAGTGCAGGCTTTACTCGTTCCAGAAACTTCCGGCAAATTCCATGCCCCAAATCAAACAGAGCTAAGTTTAAATAGTGTTTTAACTATACGTAAGATGAATGGTCTATCCTATTTATCCCAGTTATATGTCTGTTTCCACAATTGTACCTGAATCAAGGAATAAAAGAAGCAAATAGAACGTTTTACAAGTAACATCTCGGTCAGTAAGAAATAACGGAATCTCCAGCCTTCATCTTCAGTTTATCAAAATATCGCAAAATGTACCAGACGACAAAACATACGGTGAACCATTTGCATTAATCATGCAAGCCGCTCGCTCACAAGCAAGTAATAATTCCAACGCCAGTCGTATTCTCAGACCTATTCAATTATTAATTATTAGTTAATGAACATCCGTGTGTATTGTCACATACGTGTATATTTTAATTATAGCACTGGCAAACGTGGTTTGTATCATTTGATGTACAATCACTTTAGCTTATTGGAATCTGGTATGAGTCACGCAGGTTCTGCTACTCGGAACAACTAAATTGAAACGATTTAAATCTTCAAGCACGTGCTTGTCCCAACCGTCAAACTGAAACAATAAGCCAATATTGTAGTGTATGTAATGTTATTTCAATCGTGCATTTGAACCCAAATGCACGATTGACGATACGAAAAAAGATTCCAAATCTCTACGGCGCGAAGGTCTTGAACAAATAAAAATATTGACAGATCGTGATATAGAATCGAGAATATCGGAGTAACATGATATGAAGGGCTGAATGTTGACTCACACATGGAATTCACACAACAAATAGAGAGGAATATTGAAAATATGTAGTATTTGGTCCACTATCGTAAAATATTACATTTGTTTTTTTTTTTGGAACAATGTCTGCTACCATCAATAATTAATTTGCATTGTCTTTCACTGCGTTCAATCAATTCCTAACTTGTAACGTTCTTACGTATATTATTTTATTTCCTACGTTTTATTTTTACGAAATCCCCTGTTACTCCTCGTCTAATTCCACATCTCCACTCCAAATGTTTCAGGCGTCGTCTGTCAGCACTTTTACAAGACTCGCCACATAAGAGCTTATTTTCCCATGCTGCTCTACTGTGAAATGGCAAAGAAATTACGCCTCGTTAAGTGGAGCTTACACGCGCCGTTATATCAGAAAGCGTGAAAGACGCTACCACAATATGCAACGCTCTAACGTCGTACCTAAAATTTCTTAAAACTCAGCTGCCTTGAAAAGGTTTATGGGTACGAGCAACGTAGGTTAAAATTATGTAAACAATTTATTGAATTGTAATGTCTTAAAGGCTCGTATGGTATTGTGGAGGCGTATTGTTGCACACAAACACTACAGAATCTATATTTCAAATTGGATTTAGTTCGGTCATTTCACAATGTGATAAAAATATTTATGGATTCGTTATATTATGCCAATATAGCTTTACAACAAAGTAAATTGATAACTAGGCAATATTTGAATATATATAGTATAGCAATAGGTTCGTCGGCTATTCCATAGTAGGACGTATAACATAATTACTGAATCGTGGGAGTGTATCCCTTCGGGGAAATACAGGCAGGACGTTATATTTATATAATAATAACAATGATCCGTTCAAGTATCTTTACTTAGATTTAAAATTTAACCAATAGGTACCGAATAATTCATGGTAAAAGATAATTTTGGAAATTTGTCTTATGGTTGATTCGTATGAACTAACAAACTTTTTCACTTTCATCTCATACGATACCATATAGTCAACATAAGCAAGTTCAGTCACAGCCAATCAAGTATTCCTTACGTAAGAACCCACAAAGAGAGATGAACAAAGTTCTAGCGTACATAACTTATGACTCGTAAATTTATGCCCGAATCTCACGTAGACAGCAGATCCAAATGGAAACGTACATATTTTAGTTGTATCTCGGTAAACAAGTGTGTTACAAAGTTTCGTAATGAAGCTTACCGTTTCGGACTCGAAAGCTTTCTGTGAGGAATTTGTCATAGTAACCAATACATTGCTTTAAGCGAGAATAATATATAAATTGAAAACGATGGTAATGTAAGGATACAATTTAATACTCATGGTCTAATCATACAACACTCTCTTCTTACTCATATTCATTGCAATGACATTAGTCCGTTGCGCAACGCTCACTTGTTTTGTTCAAATATATTCTCCAAACGTATTATTTTCCAGTTTCAAATGGGTGTAAGTTCGCTGTCCAAATTTGGTGAAGACGTCAAAGCTAGCTAAAGTCACGCAAAGAGTATAAAGGAAATCAATAAAGGCACCTTATTTAACCAAACGGCAAATTTGAATGTTTGAAACAAAAATAAGATTTACGCATCCATAAAGTCGGTTGCAGAAATTAGTTGCAGAATGGCAAAAGGTACTTAAGAAAGAGAGAAACATACAAGAAGATAAAGCAAATAATAGAACAGTTGACTTAACAGGAAATAAGCCATAGAGGAGGTAAATAATAACTTTTAACATCCGTCTCCGATTTAGGTGGAATAGATCAGTAAGATAACTCTGAAACTTGGGCTAATGGATGGTACATACCATACAGACATTATTTCTAAACCATTGTTGTCGCTTGTCGCCAACGTATCACTAGTACGAATATAACATCCGCGTGATTGATACTCATGTACTCAATTATTTTCGCTCGGATTGTTTCATTCTGGACATTCCTGCTGTTTATCTCAAAGGCTTGTTATATAGACGATTCTTTCCCTTTGATCGAATATCCATAATGTTTTGGGAGAATCCTTTATTCTGTATTGAGATTTTCGCTTACGAACAAACATCGATTCATGCTGCAATCATTTTTATTTTACGAACGAAGATGAAGGTATACTCCCAACTGACTAACCAACAATTTATTGCCTATAAGCATACTAGTAAAAAGTAATAATTAAAATGGAGTTTTAATTTTTAGTTGTTATGCTTATAGGAAATAAATTGTTGTAAAGTTGTAAAAATAAAAACATATATTATTAACATAGAAGCAGTTCACAAATGGCATCTACATTTTTTCACTTTCCTATTTATTTATCTATTGTTTATTACGTAACATCACGCCTGTAATCCTTGAAGGGGTAGGCATAGGAGTGTAGTACACTCCCACGTTTCACCAGTTACGTGAAACTTATAGTTATACTTAGTTTACTTATAGTAGCAGTGATAGCCTAGTGGTATGAAATTCAGCCTCTCACTCCGGGAGGCCGGGTTCAAATCCATGGCGCGCACC
>DVPD01000702.1:0-10604 GCA_018237605.1 Apyrrothrix (Melanopyge) sp. n. Burns01
AATAGTAAATATTTTAAGACATGTTTATGCGGATATCTGATCCTACACTAAGCAACGCCTGTACATTGGTAACCAGGCAGCTGATAAAAATACATAATTAAGTATATATGTACGTACTACGAAAGGCTGCAGGCATAAGCTGTATGCGAGGACAATGCGCGATGGCGCTCTTTGGGGGAGGCCTATGTCCAGCAGTGGACTGAGATAGGCCGATGATGATGATGATCATGATGACATTCAGGCTTGTGTAGTTTCTTTGTTTACAATGACACACATCCAAACATTTGTGTCCATCACACAAATATTCTTGTTCACTAGGTCCTTCTCTGAGCTCTCACCGGTACGTCCGAATCTAGTCGCCTATCCCCTAAAAACACACATGATCTAAGCCGGTACTTAAATCCATTATACACTTAAATCCGTGTATTGTATTAATAGTACCTAAATGCTCACTTAGATATTTTCATTATCATTACACGTGAAGTTCTTCGTCTTTATCGCAAAGTAATACCAAAGCCTGATAACTATGTAAATACACCGGTTTTCTTGGTGACATTATACATGAACACACCACCCATAAACCTCGTCTTATCTTAAACCTGATACTGTTGGTATTTAAGCGAATTTTAGTCACTCTTTCTACTTTCATGCGGAAAAAGTGAAGGAAATTTCTCGATGACGCTACTACTTTACATGTAATGGTGAACGCACACATGCGCCGCAGAATAAATGCCGGATCGAAAACGGGCGGTTTGTTTATGAGGTTCTGTGGAGTCGATCGTGCGAGTGCGCCCATTATTGGTTCTCGATGTGCACTTTGCTGAATTGACGGTCACAATGTAACGTCGTGCATACAGAAATGCAACTGCGAGTGCATTGCGTGGGACGAAGTTTCATCGTAACAATGTCGTGGTAGTTATTTTTACTAATCGTACACATGTCTGTCTGTCGTAATGAAGAGTTTTTTAACAAAAACATTACTTTTTACATTCGAATTACGTGCAATAATTTTGTGTTTTAATTCCCGCTCGTAAAAGCTGCTGTTTAAATTGCTGTAGCTATTTTCGAATCACGTTTAATGATATCTACAAGTGTTGAAATAAAAAATATTTAATATTACTTCAGCAATAGATCCAGTTAATTTTTAGTTAGTTCTTAATTAATTAATCATTAAAATTACAATTAATTTTTGTTAGTTTTAATTAATTAATCATTAAAATTAAAAGTCCATTGAATATTACCTTTTAAATATCACGTGCTATTACGATGAAGGGACAACATCGTGAGGAAACCTCCTTAATATTCTCTAAGAAGACGTTACTCTCCTAATCTGCACTTGGCTAATGTGGCAGATTATTGCCTTAATGCTTTACATTATGAAAAGCAAGGCGTATTCCATCGAAAATCATAGAAAATTAATGGTGATTATAATAGAGACAAGGAATATAAATTTGTTTATTTTATTACACCAAAGGAAAGGTACAAATTTATTACGCTACAGTGCCTATTCCGACTTATGTTGATTGTCGTAAACACGAAACGGCCCGATAACTATGCAAATGATAATGAATCAACAAACGACACGCGCTTAGATACCGGCGGTAATAAGGAATGAATATAAAATGTCAACAATGACTTAGTATTTACTGAGCAACAATTTTAATCAACCATTTAGGCAGTTTCAGCTTTAATTCCATAAAGTTAATATACAATTATGAAATACCGCCTTTTAAAAATTACTCCTGACAAGTCCTTTATTTAAAATTTAAAATGCCACATGCTCGGTGATACGAATGTTGTCGGAATAATATTAAAGTGAGTTGGTTCACTGTTATAGCAAATTATTCCTCTTTAAATCCATGTACTTAGTTTTAAACAGTGGACATTTCACTATTTAACCCCTTCATCGTCTCTACCATTTTGATATTGGGTCGCTGTTGAAACGATCTTTCATGATGAGCGAAATCAGGCTTGATGATGATGATTTGAAAGGCTGATCAGTTCTGGCAAAGTATTAATCATGTCATGTATATATAACATGATAATAAGTGATGGATCTAACTTTATGGCAGGCTTCTGCTATGGTGTATAAATATTTAAATAATGACGCACTCTTGCAACACATTACGCGCAGCCGTTGTGAGAATAGACACGTTCCTGGCCAGATACGGCGGGGCGCAGACTGAGTGGGAATTGAGTAACAATTGCATTGTTTCCTTGCAAGTCACTCATCTGGCGCTGTTGGATTGTTACGTTGGAAATAACGTTGTAACTGATACATCGCTATTCACAAAAAGTGTAACGAAACGTCGCTCCTCGGTGCGCGGCGGGTGAGGATTGACGCGCGCCGGCCCGCATCGACACCGCGTCGGCATTCGGTTCCCGAATACCCGGCCGTTAAGTGACACCACTATTTATACGACGCACTAACGTAAAGTGGTCAGTGTGAGCTCTTTAGGTGCCGTTTTGTCACTACAATATGCATTTGTCTCCACGTTAATGACCCCATCCACCAAAAACCATTTTATCACGAACAATTTTATTGTGAAATATATCTCGATAACATTGAAATTATGTTGTCAGTCTTCATATTTTGGTGGCAGTTTGTGATACAACGCCTCAATTACACAGATTAAATTGAGTGAGTGAATAAGACATTTAAGGCTATTTTTACTGTAAACGAGCTACATGTAAATATACGACGTAAAGATAATTGTCGTAGCGGATCACAGCCAAGTCACATCACCTGTACTAAATACCAATTGCTTGAAACTGGGAACGACACACCGAAGGTCCATATATACTGGTCGTGCTTTATTTTGGGCTCCGGCACGCTAATGACCGATGCGTCACGCGTTCCGCTTTTTAAAAGACAATAGTCGAAACGATAAACATTTGCTCTGCTAATGGCAGCCGGTAATCCAGTGTTGGGTGACACTGTCCTACATAGACACACATGGTACAATATATACATATATTTACGGTTGGCCCCGGGTAGCACCACCGCTACACCTATTTCTAACGTGGAGCAATTGTTACCAAGACATTTGTGTTTCGGACTGAAAGGTGCAACTGTCGGTCGATATGTATATTAGGGAGTTAAACCGTCTCAATATTCTGGAATCACAAGGCGTCTACGATCAAATATTTGTCCTGAATGCGAATCGAATTCACGCCCCGCGGCTCAGCAGTCAGATGCACTAACCACTTGACACAAGACATTAAGTCCGCTCATTGTATGCAAAGATAAAGGTAAATAAATAAACAAATGAGTTCTAAGATCCGTACTCATAATCAATATTTACATTAAGCGAATGATCGGAATACTAAGTGCGTTAATTGAGGCTTGGAACGTATTCCCTATGATAAGTCAATTATCATGAGTTTGCGATACGTCACACTAACTTTGACAAGTTTGACAAGAGATTAAGTTATATTTAAATTAAACGACTTAAAATATCCCTGTAAGCGATTTAACTAGGTATACTTTCATTTGAAAATTGTATTAATTGTATATAATAATTGTAATTTATTTTTATACATATATCGAAATAAAGAGTTCTATAATATTATACCTTAAGAATGTGTGAGTGTAATATAATCCTGTGGATACCTCTTCGCCGATTACAGGCGTGATGTTACTTTTTCTTCTTAAATTGTATTTAATTGTATTTCTGAAATATTTTTATATGTACTGGTAAAAGTTAGTTGTTCTCTAAGTAGACTTCATCATTAGTATTAACAATTCAGTAAAAAGGCTATTCCAATCTGATATTTTAAATTATCATCTAGTACTTACAACTTCATTCGAAATGTAAGTTTGCTCAAAAATGGAATATTGCACGTTTGAAAATATCAATTGGAATGCTTATATTTAAAGGATGGAAAGTTAAAAAATTTGTTGCGCTGGAAAATGTTAGACTTACAAAATACGCTAGATGCAACAAGTGTGAGGCCCTATGGTGTCTAATAAGACCAAAGTCACGTATCAAAAACCGTCTACATATTTTTATTATTTCATTCTAACATCACGTGTATTATTTCATGTCCGTCACTTTTATTATTTCATGTCTCATTAATTTTAATTGTATATTTTTTATTTATTTATTACTGTAATAAAAAATCACATGTGCTAATTTAAAATATACCTACATTACAATAAAAGGTTTCGCGGATCTGAAAACACCTCAAAAATGTTTTGCTTGATTCGTTATCGGATCAAGACATCGTTAAGATCGAACAACTTATATCATTTTGATCGAATCGTCGTCGTGTCGTGACGTCTTGAAACGACTGGATCACGACTTGCTACGAGATCGACACAGACGCGTCCCGTCCATCAATCAAAGTCCAAAAGCCACGCCCTTCTTGGCGATAATATTCATTGAGCAGCGCTTTTCGCGATACAAGACCTACCCTAATGTTAGACAATTTAATTTTTAACGAAGCGCTCATGACCTTGACTGCGCTGGCCAATTTTAGAGATCGTCCGTGATATCCGAGCGCATGCAGTTAATATTTCTTTGACCGTTTGCGCAATATGCACATGAACTCTAAAAGCATATTGCGCAGTTTAATCCAGTGTCCAAATACGAAATTTAATGAATTGTCTGAAAGTGTGTGGTTAAGAAGAAGCTTGAGGAAGGAGAAAAGAGTCTTTATCTTGCTTTCTTTTTCAAATTGAAATCAGAATCAAGACAGCTGCTCTCTAAGTACATTATGTACCAACAATATGTCGTTAAAGATGGGTGTCTCGGCATAGCCAGCTGATGAAATATCCTAAATACGTTTTACTTCAAAGAACATGAAATCATAAAATGGAAACGTTTTAGTAGGTCGATAGAAATGTTGTGATAACTGATCGCATTCGAAGACCTAATGACCCATTCTTTTCTGAGCATTTAAATATTCACGACGAGCGAAAACGTTAAAACGAGCGTACAAGCAAACGAAATGGACAGTTTAATGAAAAATCTAGTGGAAAATATAAAATAAAATGTACAGTGCCACAACGTTACCAAACGTGTGTTAAAGGAAAATCGACTCTATCGCTTTACACAAAGGGATTGACCGAATGATAAACATAGGGTTGTACAATTTGATCCGTTGACGGCGCGAGGTGAGACGCTCCGTGACGGATCCCAACTGCCGCTAAAAGGTATTGTGTGACGTCACCCGCTGACACGCTAGTGTTGTATTCTCGAGGAGTGTAACTCGGTATTCATTCATTCATTCAGTTATTCAGTTGTCATATTTGCATTTACTAAATTGTTATTTACTCGTTCCTACGTATGTCTACGTATTTGACTATTAAATGCCATGTTTGCTCACTTTTGATGTTTATTAAGTTATTATTATGCAAGCTACTACTTAATTTAAACATAGTAATGATAATTATGAATTTGATAATAAGCAGTTTACAAACAGGAACCAAACATTCTCATCTCGTTGTTGGAATGAAAATTGAACTTCGCGTTTTTATTTTCTACGTTTCGAACTGGCTTGAAGATAGTATAGACACACGACTGCAGACATAGACAAGTACCCAATCGCAATTATGTAGTTTTATGTTAGACCAGTCACACATAATCATATGCGTATGATTACCGTTAAAAAATTTGTTGAGTGACGTCATATCACAACGTGTTCCGCAATCACTGTTTTCACTTGTAATCCGAGATCTGGACAATGGTTGTACTGTGATCTCAGGGCTTTTGTCAAGCATCTAGTGAAATAGGTAGTGTAGAACTGGCATTGCTACACCCAAAATATAGTTGTTGTACATTACGCTACCTTCAATACCCGTACATTTCTATTTTCATTCGGGATACTAGAGTGTAAAACCGTTTTTTTTATATAGCTATAGGCTAGTGTTTGACTGCTATCCCACCTGATGGAAAGCGGGATGCAGCTTAGGATATAGCACGCTTGCCTAGAAAGTGCCTATTCACTCTTGTCTTGAATAACTCCAGATTGTATGAATCGGGAAAACAGTATGCACGTATGTACCTACCGGATCATTTATCAACAACTCATACCACTAACAGTAAATTCGTACCGTACATCACTCAGACGTGTAATATACTCATTCGCGGGGCTATGAAAGAAAACCGTCGGTTTTGACGTATCGCTCGCTGACGGGCTAAATTTATTACATCTGTGTGAACGTAATAAAAAAAGAAAATACAAAACACACAGGAAACGATATTAAGTTGTAATGGATGATCCCACAGCTTGACGCGTGTTTCATGTCTGTGAAAAACGGTTGAACCGTTTAGCGCCTACCTGCTGTGTGGAATTCAGATAGGAAAGTCCTAGCTATACGTATTTCTGTTCAGCAACCTTTTTCTTCACTTTGAAAAGTGATTGAGAACCATCGTAGGCATTTCAGTTCATTATAATTGAAACAGGAGACATAATTTACAAAATACATGATTGAGGCGATTTCATAAAGTGGATAAGGAAAATATAAATAAACTTAGATTTTCTAATAGAACGTTTAGTAATGGCTCAGGGTCCGGATTTGTGCCCAGTGTATGGTAACAGGCACACCACCTATTCCACATTGGGACGTAAACGTAACTGGTGAAACGTGGGAGTGTATTATTCTCCTCTGCTGTTACGTTACGTAAGAAAATTAAAAATACATCATAATCTTACCAGCAATTACCTACCTACATCGTTGGTCTAGTGAATGCAAGTGTGACTGCTGAGCGAGAGGCCCCAGGTTCGATTACCGCGTCGTACAAAGTAATATTAGGTTAACTACCTTTAAAGTCCCAGTAGTAGCACGGAGTCTAGATTTATGCCCAATATGTGGCAATAGGCTCACCCCCTATTTCATGGGAGTTGGGTTAGGTTACTATAACTGCCTACTCCTTCGGGGAAATTCTGACATAATGTTATATTGTGTTATATAAAAGGAATTAAAGACAATATATTTTTATAAAGATATTCCAACACTGCGTACCTAACTCATAAATAATATTAATATTAACATGCTCATTTCGTATGTAAAAAACAGACTTCAATCAAAAACAGATAATACGTTACGAGCACGTTTCAATACAATCACGTTGTGTAACTATAAAACTCCTAACAAATAACTCCGGGCGATACTTGAACAAATATTTCAATACTTGAAACAACAAATGAATGATATATACCTAGACCACGTGCATGTTACCCATTATTATTTTTATATCGCACGGCGATCGGCCGCAACACAGCAGTCATTCAATAGAGTGCATCTTTTATGAACTATTGTTTGCCGCGCCACAGTACATACCGCCCGTTCGCGTTGGTGTAAATTGATTGAGAATGAATAACCGAAATAATATAAAACATTCTACAAAGTGAACAATAAAAGACAAAAATATATCAGACCGTTTCCATCGATCGCCCTGAACGGTTCTCGTGGGAAGAGCGAATGATAAGTTATGACATGACGGGTGTTAGAATCGTTCAACTCATATTATTAATTACTAATTAGGGTTGGCACCATAATGCTGTAGTATTATTATATATCATTTCATTCGTTCAATAAAAATGAAAATTACCTATTAGGGTTGTCACAGATGAGTAAAATAATATGTGTATCATTTCAATTAAAATTAAGAATACGAGTGCTAATTAGAGTTGTAACAGATCAGTAGACCAATATTTCTATATAATTTAATTCAATTAAAACGAACATTAATAATAAGACCCGTAGCAAAATATTAGAATATGTATCAACATTTCTAATTGTAATACAAATAGATTTCTGTCCTATACAAAGAGTACCTATATTATAAAATATTTCTATTTTGCTGAGATGTAACATAGCTATGAACATTGCACTTTGAGATTATTTTAAATACAATTCAAAATAATTGCAACCAGCGGTATATCTTTATGTAAAATAAGATATATTAGATGTTGATACGCGAACGTGGATCTCCGAACGGTATGCCAGTTCGACAGCCAGACACCGCCCTTATGCGTCATCCAAATTGGCATTCGATCACACGACTCGCAACTCGACTACCCACGTGCGATCACACTTTATCACAGTATTCTCATTGCTATGCGTATACGTCCCCCGCTAACTAGATCGTGTCTTCCCTAAAAAGTATATTAGTAGATAAAGAACACCAAAAAAATTGATTGTCTAATAATGTTTTTAAATAACAATGCATATTTACATAAACGTTTTGAACGCGGATTTATCGACATTCACGTAAATTTACACACACTTTTTTGTGTATGGACAATATTTTCGTATTGCATTAAATCATTGTTTAACAGGAGTTTCATTTTGTTCAACATATATTGAGTTCTGTTACCATTGATATATAAAATGACATTTTAATTAATGTACCAGAGAATTCTAGTATGTTCAATGGATAATGGAAGTATTTATCAAGTTTAAAATGCATACGTACTTATATGTAATATTATTATGGCAATTTCTGCCGCCAACCAGAATTAGTCACGATTTGCACGCCCATTTGAAGCATTGACGTACAAAGACGTACAGTCACACTACGTAACCTTATTTAATGACGCACAAATTGTTTTTGGACAGAATAACCGATGGTCAACCAATATTATATGGTAATAATAATTTGACAGCTTACATAGAGCCGTCAGATCTTAAACTAGACAAGTGTTGTACACATTTCTACATAGATAGATGTTCCTATATTGATAATCTAATATCTAGAGACAGAAAAAAAAGCTGTACTTTTCCGCCGTCCTCTTTACTTCCATATGTGTTTTAGTGTCTTGTGTATAACTAATATTATCCTCAGTAGGTACTCTTATATCGGCTCAAGAAACCTAGACTTAGCCATTAAAATGGCCAACCACTGAATCAACAGGTAGTCAAGGACAAAATATGCAAAAAGTTACAAGTATCAATCAAATTCTTAAAAAGTTAAGTATTACGCAAATTGTCAAACAACAAAAACACTTGGCGTGAACGGAAATGATGCAAGGGAAGCGACGCTCATTTCATTGCAATGATTCATTGCATTCCTGTATTCTGTTTGCAACGCATCGTGTGCTTAGCGTAAGACCCTACATTAGAGCTTAAATACATTTAACATTTCATATAATTCATATTGATTCAAAAACGAATATTCTTTTGAGTTACTTGGGCAGTTTTGTTGATCTTAGAGTTTATTACTGTTAGCAACATCATGCGATTAAGTATCGATTCTATTCGTTTTCACAAAACTTAGCATATCATTCTCTAGAACGATATGCGACCGAGACATCTATGTCGGTCGGTACAACTCTAAACCATATATTTATTAGTTGTTTTGTCTTTTTGTAGACGCTTACGTATATCGGATATTATAACCATTTTTTTTATATTACCAATACAATAATACACAAACATATAAATCTCATCAAACTTGTTATGCTAAAACAACATACATACCTATATGTTTATTTTAGGTTAGCCTAATTTGCTAATTAGTAATGGCGATTGCTCAATATCCCAATTAGAAATGGTGACTATCTCATTTGCAGCCAACTTCGTATAGGATAGGAACTAAGTAACACTAACCACAGTTTTTTTTTCTTATAGGACATCTCCACACACAGCCATCTGATCCCAAAGCATCAAGAGAGCTTGTGTTAGGGTAACTACATATATACTTATGTGTATAGAATTTATTTTATTTATTTTCACACCAGACACAACAAATACTTGCGCTCATCACACAAATATTTATTCTAGGTGGGAATCGAACCCACGACCCTGGCACACTGGTCAGGTTCACTGATCACCGCACGAACGGGTCAGCTTGCCCGTTGCAGTTTAATACACCAATGGCACTAATTTTACTAACAGACCCAAACTTTGTAGTCATTCTACCAATTTGGCACTAACCAATAGTATTAATAACAACTCATACGAGCTGAGGTACTTAACATCAGCAGTCCTATTCCTACAACGCTGTTCAAGGTCTATTGTAGACTTACACGAACGGCAGCTACAGCTTTTGCCTGCTTGTTGCACATATTATGATATTCTATTCGCATCAAAAATACACGTATAAATAACGAAATAATATTAATAAGATAGTAATATGAATAATAAATCAAAACAAAAATTATCACCTTACCAATTATACGTTTGAAGTTCGCGGGAATAAAGACGCCCGCCATAATTTATGACGCAACAAACGATCATGTTTATTGACATGCCACTTAGACACTCACCTCGCCCACATTAGATAATTATATTACCACCTAACTATGTATTATGTATAAATGCGTGTTAAATCAAATACCAATTACTTGGGAATGTGTCGCGTGTGACGTCACGTCTCTTGGCATATGTCGCATCGAGCCTTCCCCCATTGGGTATCGATTTCGGACCATTATTACAAGTTGATAGGCGGCACGTAGGGTGACCTTGAGTTAATACAACGCCCGCGATCAAATTAAGTACTTCTCATATTTGGCTTCGACGAGATCAGACAAGTTATGATTGCATTTTTAATATTTACATATTTATTTTCTTATCGTAAAATGTATATTTACATTTTACTTTCATAACATAAATATCGTAGTCACCTATTATAGAATTGGTACTTAATGATATT
>DVPD01000703.1:0-10602 GCA_018237605.1 Apyrrothrix (Melanopyge) sp. n. Burns01
GAGTGTGTGGTAGGCGTCACTAATTACAAATAGTAAACACAACTAACAAAGTAATAAAATCAAACAAGCATATGAAACTATTTAATAAGTTACATAGTTACACATATACATATATACACATATATATACACACACACATACATATAGATATATATATACACAAACACTCATATAAATAAATTAATTTAATTGATTTTCGCCTAATTTCCAATAAATAGAGAATAAAGTATAATATAAATGATCATTATGAGATAGCGTAAGTTGAAAAGGTAACATTGCAACCCATAGGGACTTGTTAACAAACTAAAATTATAAATCAGACTGGTATGGCCATGTATCGCTAGCCGAAAAAACATTGCATATATTTTTGATAGCACCAAACCGAATGAAATGTAAATCACTCTTCGGCGTGACAGTGACATGAACCTGAATTTGAGATATTCGTCCCCAATACAGAGATTAGTGCATATCGATCTATCACTCTCAACGTGTCGTAAAGCTATATGCAAAGGCCATTTTAGTATTGTTCTAAAAATACGAAGTATACAAATAACATAAAAATACAAACATCATGCCTGTAATCACCGAAGAGGTAGGCAGAGGAGTGTAGTACACTACCAGGTTTCTCCAGTTACGTTTACATCCCAATATTGAATAGGTGGTGAGTCTATAATCTATACATCGGGCACAAATCCAGACTTCGAAGCACTACTAGAAATTCAAATTTTAGAAAAAATCCATTAGTACTTGATCCGAGATTTAAACCCAGAACCTCTCGGTCGGCAGTCGCGCTTGCAACCAACACGACCAACGAGGCACTCTATAAAATTTATATTTCGAAAACACAACGTTAATCTAATACCGCCTCGATCATCCCCGCCTACCTCAATATTTATGGCTGATTGCAACGCTCTTTTTGTCCCGTTCCTGACCATGGGTCCCTCCCGCAACTTTAACATAATGTGAAAAAGAGCTGTTTTCACAAAGGCTAGATATTAGAAGTGTCCGAGAGCAGAGTATGTGGATGAACAGTGGTGATTATAGAAGAGGTAGGTCAGACCTGTGAGGACTGAAATATTCAGTGTTTTTTGCCTGTTCCATTAGGAGCCTGATGTTATAATAATAATAGCAACGTGCTAGGGTGGAGACAAATCCCTGTACAACCGTTACAACTATTTTGTGGAACCGTTCCTTCTCATTTTAAATACCGAATATGGTACGAAGTTCAACTGAGTACGATCTATCTATGAATTAAATTTCAGTTTATTATGAGGCATAAAACTTGGCAGGATATTGCACCGAAGTGCTTCGCGAAGCAGCATCTGCGGAGATGAATTTATCATCCTCGCATCACACGACCTGAGTACGTACTTCGCACAATATTGCTAAACCACGATATGATGTTACAATATTGTATGAAGATGGGTTTACTGAGAAAATAAAAATCCCATATACAAAGAAAATCTTATGCAATATCACATGTGATATTGCAAAGTTGTTTTGTTTTGTCAATATTTTCTCTGCGGTGCCTCAGCTTTACATAAATCATTGTTTTATTTTTGACATATTTTGCTTATCGGTAAACTCTCAATGATGAGCTTGGTATATTATAATTGTTATTAACATTGAATATTGGTATTGTCACAAATTATTTCCTTTATGATCACTTTATCATCAGCCTATAATATTCCCCTCCACTGTTGAACACAGGCCTGTCCAATAGCACGCCACTGAGCTCGATATTCAGCTCTTATTATCCAACCGCGGCCAGCTACTTTGCGTATATCGTCACTTCACCTAGCTGGAGGGCGTCCCATGCTACGTTTGCAAATAGTTTGTAATATTACGATTACTGATACGTTTGTAATATTTATCTGTAATTAAGTATATGAAAAACCTATTTCTTTATATACTATTAATTAAAGGTGCTCTTTTACAATATCAAAGACACAGTTCAGATAGTTTAGCAAGTTTCAAATAAATTATACAATGGTAGTTATCTAAGAATGAAACTTTGTTCGTAAGGTTCGTTGGATAATAATCTACATATAGATCAAATGATTTTTTGCAACATCTGGTCTAGGTTTTTTAATGCAGGGATTTAATGGGATTATATGTTGCTAGTATTTAAATCCCGGCGCTCGGGTTGCGGGTGCAGGCTGCGGTCCTGCGGTCTGGGTAATAGATTTTGAATATCTCTATACACATTATGTGCGAAGGATAATCTTCGATACAAAAAAAAATTATCACTAACGCCGTGCCCGTTGTATAGCAATAGGCTCACCACCTATTCCACTGTGAGACGTAAACATAACTGCTGAAACGTGAGATTGTACCAAACTCCACTGCCTACCACTTCAGGAATTAGAGGTGTAATGATACTAAGTTACGTAACACTGAAAACTGTTCAATTATAACGGCATTAAATAAGTTGTAACCAGGTAGCGCTAGATACAGCTAGATTACAGTTTAAGATACAATGACATGATAGATTACAGTTTAAGATAAAACAATAAAGAATACAATGGGTAGGGGCACAGAGATTAAAACTCTAACTGTTAACATGGAGTGGTTGCTGTACTTATAATGCAAAGTCATATATCAGCGAAGACGTATTCAATTATCATATTGTGATACATCTGATCATGGTCGCAAGGAATATTCCTTTAAACAAAATCGCAACAATGAAAACGACGCTATTTAACGGCGAAAATAGACACAGTCGTAGTGCTTCCACGACATAATACTAGACGAATGTACTAGCACCCTCAATGTATTACAAAATGTCAATGACCGCGCACAGTAAACCCATTATGTCCGCGACGTTACCATCTTAATACTTTTAAGCGTTCATTCTCGATGGTTCCGCTTTTAATCCGAACGGAATCTCCCAAATAAGAGTAAAGCGAAATTTAATTGTATTTCCCGGTATCCTTTGCCGCTACTGCAGAGCTATAAAGATGATTACGAGATTCAACTTAAGCGTATTTCACACTAATGTAATGGGAAGGTTGATTTCAGCACAAAAATACTCTGTCCGGTAGATTTCTTCAAAGTTTCCACTTATTCTAATCCAATTGCCCGCATAGAATAAAATATTACTTTGACATGTAAGTGACTGATGCGTTTGACCCTTGCGACTCATTATATATTTGCTTTATTTCTCAAGTTTTATTTCAGGAAGTAATCTGTTGATTTAGTAAGGGTACCGGAGGTTGTAGGTTCGATTCCCATCCAGGACCAATTTAATATTTTTGTTATGAGCAATAGTACATTCTGTACCTGAATGTAACATTATCTTCAAATAAAAGAATATATTTAGGAATTGATGTTCACTTATTGCCATATTTATTCCAATAGTACGTGCTTTGCATATTTTGAGTTCACGTGACCGTGGATGAGTTGTACTTTGATATTATCACTTCTCAGAGATATATTGAATGGAATTTTGTATAAATTTCACTAGTCAACAGCCTACAATACTTCACGTTCGTCGATATTCGTTCTAATACGAATTTATAAAACGTATAAATCGAATTGCATTAGTCCTTTAACCGGTACAAAGGCGATTACGACGACGTCGGCGGCTTAGCTAACTGCTTTTGTAAAACGATAGGCGATTTTCATACTTAAGTTCAAGGTACCAAAGCTTGTAATCAGTTAACATGAAACAAAGGTATTGGTGTGGGCAATAATAGCATTTCAGCATTACTCGCATTAACTGTAGCAGCCGTTGAGC
Organism: Apyrrothrix (Melanopyge) sp. n. Burns01; assembly: GCA_018237605.1. NCBI lineage: Eukaryota > Metazoa > Arthropoda > Insecta > Lepidoptera > Hesperiidae > Apyrrothrix > Apyrrothrix (Melanopyge) sp. n. Burns01. The sequence goes on from DVPD01000703.1 coordinate 3,740, forward strand.
AACTCCTACTTTTTATTCCGCACTTTCCTAGGATGTAGTTCATAATATATGGATAATAAGTTGGTACTTGAACATAACAATTAGAGTCACCACCTATTACATAATGGGACGTAAACGTAATTAGTGAAACGTGGAAGTGTACTGCACTCTTCTGCCTACCTCTTCGAGGATTACAGGCGTGATGTTGCGTTTACTTCATATTATTCTTTTATTAAATTTCAAATTTTGTAATCTGTTTTACACTTGGCTCTAGTACCAGTCTCGCTCGCGCGTTCGTCTCGCGACGTCGTGGAAACGGATAATATATCTCACACTACGCTTTATTTAATAATACCCCCGTCCCAAAAAAGAAAAAAAAAAGGTGATAAATATTCATAATTAAAAATGCCCAAGTGTGACAACTGTGATAAAACAATTGCTAAGAAGTCACCTATTCTTGAGTGTAACAAATGCTCAAAAATTGTACATGCTAACCAAGCCTGTACAAGTCTTTCTTCAAAGCAATTGGTAGCACTACGTAACGCTGAGAACCTAGAATGGACATGCGAAGAATGCCTTAAGGAGTCACCACGACGGAAATCATTCGCCATACTAGAACAGGAGGAAGAAGAAGATGAACAGGAGGAACTCGTCGTGGGCTCGGATAATATATGTAAGGCGGTAGCTATGAAAAAACTACTGAGTGACATCTCTAGTGAGGTTAAGAAAGCAGTAAAAAAAGAAATATCTTCAGTGAACGACGCGCTTAACTTATGCTGTATAAAAATGGATAGTATGATGAATACATTAGAAATGCTAAATGGAAAAATAAAGGAACTAGAAAATAAAAATGTTTACTTAATGAACCAAAATAAACACCTGGAGGTGAAGGTGGATGCCATGGAACAATACATCGCAGCTACAGAGCAAAATCAACTGAATAATGTGATCGAAATCTCAGGGCTCCCAGAAATAAAAAACGAAACCCTTGAAAGCATCTCGAACAAACTAGCCATGAAATTAAATACTGAGCCGAGGAATATTACCGATGTGAAAAGGTTGAGAGGAAGAAATGGAAAAGAAGGTATAATACAGATAAGGTTAAATCAAGAAGAACAAGTGGATCATTGGGTACGCACCGCAAGAAAAGATATGATCGTTGCAGAGGATATCATGTCCTGTGGTGATCCTCTCTGTGCTAAATCAAAGGTGATCATACGTCGTGCCCTCTCTAGTGCGAATAAAACGCTTCTGTGGCAAGCCAAGCTCAAACTGAGAGACACCCACAAGTATATATGGTTTCAAAGTGGCAGAGTTCTAGTGCGTAAGAACGATAAAGATAAGCCTGTGATCATTAGGAACACAAACGACATAGATAAAAAATTGTTGGAAAGTAATAATAATCGATAACAGAATGGCCACAGGCGTCAATTCGGAAATAATTGAAATCTTTGACTGTCCAGATATAAACGACTTTCTCACTTATCTCCCAAAAGATGCACCGACTCTTAATATAATTCACCTTAATATTAGATCCATAGTTAAAAACTTCGGTTTGATACTGCAGTTTATAAACCAATCACAAATATATATAGATGTACTTATACTAACAGAAGTAGGTATTTCTATGTGTAGTGATATTACCAAACTATTTTGTATAAACGGCTATGAAATGTACAGTGCACTCCGTGAACAAAGAAGAGGTGGAGGCATCATTATGTATATAAAAAACTGTCACAACTTCCTAACCTGTAATGTAAAACTAAAACATTGCGAGTCACTAATTGGACAACTAAAAACTTCCAATTGTTACACGGCACATATATGCGCATTGTATAGACCGCCGAAAGAAAGTAAGCACTTATTTATAACCGAACTAAAACAGCTACTATGCAATATCTCCTTTAAAAACACTGATTTGTATCTTCTCGGAGACATAAATATTAACCTGAAATCTGAAGACAACATGCGTGATTATTACATAAGCAGCATGGCCGAGTGTGGTCTAGTGAACGCAATAACAGATTTCACCAGAATAGAACCAAAAAATAAAATAGTTACAAGAAGTTGTATCGATCATATCTTTGCGAGATCGCGTTCATTAGACCTTTACTCCGCAGCGCTCGGTACAGTTATGGCGGACCATCGCATGTGTGTGCTGTCATGCGCAGGGACTGACAAAAACAATATACAGGAGGATGCAAACTTTAAAAAACTCATTGATGCTAAAAAACTAAAATCTTTATTAGGAAGTGTAGAGTGGAATAAAGTTGACAATATGCAATGTCCGATTGAGATTTACAATTTCATCAAAAATTCTTTTGTAAACTGTTATAATCAATCAAATTATACAATTAAAAATAGCCGAATTAGCAAAAGAAACAAGGAACCATGGATAAGTAATAAAATAAATATACATTGTCAAAAAAGAGATATTTTGTACACCAAATGGAAGAAAGACCACAATAATAAAATAGCAAGATTAGCATATAATAAACAAAGAAATAAAACACGAAAAATTATAGAATCTTCACGAAATGAATATTATAATAACGAAATAAATAACAACAAAAGTAATCCAATAAAATTGTGGAATATACTAAACTCGTTAACGGGTAAAATTAGTAGATCAGTAGATGCAGCTATACTAAAAGCATTTAATAAAAACAATATAACAATTAAAAAATTGGCAAACAATTTCGCAAACGAATTTGATAAAAACGTCAAAAAAATCCTATTAAATTGTAATCACAAATTTCTAAATAAATCAACATACTCTTTTCCGGAAAATAAATCAATGTACTTCAAAGTAGCTGATTGTAATAGTGTAACAAAAATAATCAAAAATTTAAATACAAATAAAGCACCTGGTGTAGATGGCATTCGCTCTATAGATATAAAATCGTTATGTGATAAAATTACTTCAGCAATTGTAAAACTGATAAACACAAGTATACAGACAGGAAAGTATCCCTCGGAGCTAAAAAAAGGCATAGTCAGACCCATTTATAAAAAAGGATCCCACTGTGAATATGGGAACTATAGACCAATCACGATACTCCCAGTGATTGACAAAATAATTGAAAAATATATTTGTGACCAGATTCATAATTACTATACCTGCCATGACATTCTATCTCGTGATCAGTATGGCTTCCAAAGAAATAAATCAACATCGTGTCTACTAACTAAATTTACCGATGAAATTAACAACTATCTCAACGACAAACAAAATGTAATACTTTTATTTATCGATTTTACCAAAGCCTTTGACACACTTAATCATAATATACTGATCCAAAAGCTAGACGACACCGGCGTCCGTGGGCCCCTCCTTGAGTGGTGTAAAGAATATCTCAAAAACAGAAAGTACTTGGTCAAAATCGGAAATGAATTTAGCGATGAAACAACAACCACCACTGGTACAGCTCAGGGATCGATCATAGGGCCTTTGCATTACCTGGCTTACGTCAATGACATGCAAAACGTCATCGAATATAGTTCAGTGTATCAATACGCTGACGATACATGCCTTGTAATTGCTAACAAAGACATGACAGAAGCAGAAACGATGTTACAAATCGACTTTACCAACCTCTGTAAATGGTCACACGATGTAGGACTTGTAATAAATGCGATTAAAACTAAACTCATACATGTGCGATCAAGCCATCTGAAAAATAAATATCGACCATTAACAATACTTGCTCATAGTCATCAATGTCTGCATAGGGCAAAGTCAACATCAGTTAAATGCAATTGTCATCACTTAGAACAAGTCACTCATTACAAATACCTAGGTCTTATTGTTGACGACAGATTTAACTGGAGTCACCATATTGCCTACATTGCTAAAAAATTAAGAGTAATGTTAGCTAAATTTGCCATATTAAAATATAAAATACCTTTCCCTATCCTTATAAATCTGTACAATGCCCTTGCAGAGTCACTAATATCGTATGGTGTAACGAGCTACGGTAGAACTTTCAAAACTTATTTAGATAAAATATATAATCTGCAGCTAAGAATATTAAAAACAATAGTACCCACCAAAGTGAAAAACAGACTATATTGCGAAAACAATATTACAGGAATATTTAAATATTGTAAAATATTACCAATACACACCAAATTTAAAATGTTACTACTAATAGAACAATTTCATGATAAGGAAATGCAAACAAAGGTAGAAAGAAGGATTACTCTACGAAAAGTAACGGAGAAAAAATTGGAAATACCCAGGGTACACAACTATTATGGTAAACGTACTAGTAGATATCTAATACCTACTCTGATGAATGATATACCCCCCAAAATAGTATCAGAAATTACAAAGAAAAACTTTAAATATAAATACAAAAAATACTACCATGACCTCCTACAAAATTCGTAACATTGCGGACGTTTGGACTATTGCGGACGGCACGAATATATTCTGATGTTTACATGTAATATGTTCACTATAAGTATTAAAATTAAAAAAAAAAAAAAAAAAATTAAAAAAAAAAACTAAATCACAGCAGCGTATTGCATCAACCTGTATATTGTAAATATCACAACGCATAAAGTCAGTCAGTCGGCACTCTTCGCCTATTCTGTAGCGTAGTCTCAACGTTTTCATTTCGAACTACCCACATAAATGATTAGTAATATCAAATATGTGTACCTAAATATTTAAGTAGATACGATACGTTTTATTGTATACCACGATAGATATATGTCTGTCGTGCTATATAATGTACACACGAGACTAAACGCGATATGTTATATGGCTGTTATATTATATTCTGTATATATTGTATACTGTATATATTGTTGTAGCCTGTAATTGTATACGGCGTGTTCATTATTAATTCATTATGTACGACAACAATAAAGCTAAGGATAACAAATAAATCTCAGAGGAAATGAACTCGAGAGATAACGTCGCGAATGACGAAGCGGGCCAACGCAACGGTTCCAAAAACGTCAACATTTGGAACGCAACGTTAATTCTGTAGGTGTTGGAATGTTGTATCGTTCATTAGAATCAAATAATATTAATATTTCATAATCGTTTCAGGTAGTAGTAATAATGTATATTTGACTGCCTCTTGATGGATCAGATTTACATTAATTTCTTAACATGTCCGTCGACTGCGCTCCTCAAAGAGGTATGCAACGTCACAAGCATTACTGCTTAACAGCGGAAACTTGTTCTAGCACGAATTAAAGTTGCCCGTATTCTTTTGTTAAAATGTTGATCAATATTCTTAAGGTCAGTTATTATACAACTATGGATATAATAGTAGTGTTATAAATGTACCCTGGCGGAGGGGCTCTGATTAATACACGTCTCGCAGGAGACCTAAAGATGACGATAAAGGATGAGGAATTTTATAGAGATTAATATTTATTTTTAATGTAACTGTTTTGTTTTCATTTTATGCTCTAAGGTAATCGCTGCAGATAATGCCATTCTGGCGCTGTTCGCCTCTTATTGCTCGTTTGCCGTTAGTGCTTTGAGCGTGATGGGGTGGGTACCATATAGTTGGTTTAATTATATCCATTACCAAGTTTCAGTATAGTCTAACTATGAAACCACCTGTTTTTGCGCTTAAAATGTAAGTCGCAATTCGTATTAGTATTGTAAATGAAAAAGAAGTTTTAAATGTAATTCTTATATAAATAATATGCCCTTACTCCCAGAAAAAACAAATCGCACATTTGTCGCAAATATGTTATTAATACCTGGTAAATTTCAACGAACAAACAAACAAAAATAATAAAATACAACATGCCCAACGAGGCAGTCAATTTCGGTTAGTCGGTAATAAAAAAAAAATTCAATTGATTTCGCTTTTGTAAGTACGAGAGCCAAATAACGTGTAGGTAACGTTATTAAACACTCACAAACTATATATTTACATCTCACTCGAAAAATATAGTGCTGTAAAATCAAATATACATTGGTATTGGGAAACATGTTGTAGCTGTTGTGGTTTCGTGAAACTTTTTGCGAGGTATCGTTACACTGACGATGCGATGTTTGATAGACAGTTTCTGACTGCGCTCGGTGTGGCCTATTTTCATACGATTTTGTAAAACCGGAAGTTACGTTCACGTAGCAAAGGTGTTTTTACTTGTACATACAGAAATATAATTATGTTCATAGTTTTACCATGTACCTACATATTTAAATTCTTTCAACTCTTTACCGTGTGTATTTTTCATAAACCCTTTTAAGAATCGTTTTAAATGTGTTACTATCCTGTCCCTTTGTCCTAAATTTCCCCCAGTAATCTGGTCCATTCTAATGTATTCCAAAAGAAGTCCTCTTCAACTTAAGAAATCCTACTCAACTTATAATATTCGTTTTTGGAATTATATACGCAACACTTCAAATTTCTCGGTTCCTTCAAAAATAAAGACAGATTATCTAGCAATCCGAATATATCCCACCTTCATTTCGGCCATAGAAATAGTAATGGAGAATTAGCTGATCGTAATATTTGTACTATATGTCATGAATGTGTACACATACATGTTGTCCATGCTATTTATGTCCTTATACATTTATGTCCGCTGCTGAACGTAGGCCTTCCTTGAGATGTTTTTGAGGGTCGGGGAATGCAAAACATGGCTTTTCGCATCGCATACGCTGCTGCCCGTCGGTGGCCAGTGCATGAAGCAAAGCCTAAGCAGACCGGACCACGTGATCTACCAGTGCTAGGCTTAGTCGTCTCTTACCCCTGGCATACCGGCTTGGGGTCGGGAATGTATTCTTTCTGATCCAACATTTCTGTAACTATTATTATTCTTATATCGTCACGCCAAGTCCTTTACGGAGTAGGCAGAGAACACCGATAAATTGTAACTTCATCTGTGCGTTAAATTCTTTAAAT
>DVPD01000704.1:0-10597 GCA_018237605.1 Apyrrothrix (Melanopyge) sp. n. Burns01
CTGGCAGCGATTGGATACACGTAACTTAAAATGGAACTTAGCTCTGCCTACCTCATCGGGGGTTACAGGCGTGATGTTACGTTAACGTTTTAACTTGAAATGGAACTCAGTAACGTGCTATTAAAGAGACCTACTCGTATGCCCAGTAGTGGGAGCGAAACTGGAAATATAGTCAGTTGAGCGCGTGCCTCACCCATGTGCGAGGAGTCCGCGGGGAACATGATGTCCTCGCGCGGCAGGTCGTCGTCGCTGTCCACGTAGTCGTCGAAAGCGCGCGCGGCGCCGTTGGCCAGCGCCGCCGCGGGCGCGCCCGCCAGCGGCGACGACGTCACGAACTGCTCGCCCAGCGGGTACTGCGCGGTGCGGCGGAGCGCGGGTTATATTATTCGTGTATTATATACTAGTGTGAGTACCATCGTCGTAATGGTTTGGAGTAGATTAAGAGTAAAGTCGAAATGAGGTACGTTCAAGTCTTTCTCTGCATTTCATTTACTTAAGCAAATATACAAAATGTAACATATATATTAAAATATGTCATGGATTATATTCTAACATTAACATTTAATAAAACAATAAATACTATTATTAATTGAAATAAATAAAAATAATATATACTTTATGGTATTATTATTATTAAATAATAGTTTATAATAAAAAACAAATGATAGTTAAAAAAAACTAAAAAACACACTTTTGTGAAAAAATGAACTAAAAAGTTAAAAAGCGTGGGGTGTTTTTAAGTGATCTACTCACACCATGCCCCCTACGCTTTTTTACATTGCAATAAATTTTTTCTTATTTACATTATTCGTAATTCAAATTTAAAAAAATCTTTTTAGTTCATTTATTCACAAGAGGGTGTTTTTTAGTTTTTTTATTAACTGTCATTTATTTTCTAATTAGATCTTTGATTTAATAAAAAAAAAAATATTTCATATTACATATTACATTGTCATCGGCCCTTGATAAGTATGCAATAATTTAAATTAATCCGACATTTCAAAGTCTATTAAAATTACGTTCAAAGTTTCCGTTACATACAAACAAACTAACATAGGACCGAAGCTAATAAAAACATGTTAATAAATACATGAGTTTGGTGACTGTAAAGTAACTAACCTGTACCGACAAGTGCGTGGACAGGCGCAGGTGCTGAGGCAGTAGTGTAGCTCCAGCGTGGGACCCTGCATCTTCCAGCTCATCAGCCCAGGGCGGCTGCAGCAACCGAAGGTCTGGCCGCTTCACTTCGACAATCTCCTTGCACATTTCGGAGTCGGTTTGCACCTGTATTACAACCAACATCACTTAAATTCAACCAAAAATAATACAATTCAATTTATATTGGGACACGACCATCTGTACCGAAACTATAGGTCTCCAGTTAGCATTGGACCCGCTTACGGTATAGTACGAAGTGGCCGGGGGGTTCAAAAACAAAGGCGCATTTTTATGTAATTTGTTTACGCCGTAATATTGTTTATGTTAAGTTCGTGTCACTTAGGCGACACCTATGTTTAGAAATTATGCTTTAAAATTATTTATACGGGTTGGAAATAAAACTAAATAAAGGAAAATACTAAGTTTTATTACTTAGGTGGATTCATTAATTATGAGTATAATAACAATAAATTTAAGACATCTCATAATTATTATTCAGTTAAACAGATGCGGCGGCCGGTAATTTTTAAATATGTATACGAATTATATGCTATTTCGCGTGCTTGACGACCTATAACTTTAGGTGTCGCGCAACTCATCTTTAGACAGATACCGTGTGTACCTAATTTAAAGCGGCTGTAACAAATGTAGACAAGTATTCATGGCGCTGTGCGCATTTCGCTGACAGATACTGATACTCCTCGTTTACTTATTTATATACCTTCTTTATCCAGCGCATATATCGCAGGACGGCTCTCTACTAAGTTGGCGTAGGCAGAGCCTTTAATATCGTAACACGACGACTATGAAACTACATATTAACATACACAGATTTTTCTTTGTTACACCCAGGCATATAAGTTTACTTGCGCTCATCACACAAATATTTGTCCCGGGTGGGAATCGAACCCCGAACATCGTCTCAGCAGTCAGATTCACTAAACACTGGACCAACGGGCCTGGCAAATGCAAAAATATTAAATAAATTCATTATCAATGGATATTTTTAAACTACTATTCTCAAGGAAATGATACCCCTTTTTTTAACAATAAAATACATATACATTTTCAGGAAGACAAATAATTTTCATACACTATTTGTAACAATTGTTTAATGTATCAGCAACATGTACCAGAAAATGTACCAAGTGCACTACAAAGTAAGTTATCTGTAATGTGGTGTAACGCTTTGGTGCGTCAATAAACAAATAAATAAAACTACCATACCTTCACGCGGATCCTAATCGGCGAATGGTGAACATCGGTAACGATCCCCTCAACGAACACACTTTGCACATTTTCCCGGCTGGTGTCAGTAGTCCGCACCACGCACGCGAGCCCCTTCTTCACGTGGCTGACCTGCGGGCTCGCGTCACTGATCACGTGGAACTTGTTCACGCCGAACACGTCGCTGTACTCTACCGGCTCGTTCTCCTGTCCGTCGAGCTCCACTATCACCTTGCACCCGTCCGCCTGGCGGATCACGCCCGGGATGTAGATCCCGCGCTGCTTCGCCAGCACCCGGTGGTCCCGCCACTCGGATAGGTCGATATTCGGGTAGTGCATGGGGAACGACTTGAGCTCGCTCTGAGGGGACACGCGGTGGACGATAGGCGACGGTTGCAATACAGGCGCCTGGTAACTTTGCGCCTGGTAGTCGGTCGACGGCGCTGTGACGGCGATGTTGATGCAGCCCCGGTCGAGCATATTGGTGACGCAGTTCCGTTCGATCTCCTCAAGCTCGGAGGGGTTGAATTTTCGTTTTTTCGGCAGGTTTCGCACAGGCGCCTGCGTGGGTGTCTGCTGGGCCGGTGCTTGGCCACTATTGCTGCTAGCGTTCCCGAGATTAGTGGGATTCGCCATCGTAATGTTTGGGGTTGGGTTGCTGGTTGATTGGGACAAGCTTACTGTGCCTACGCTGCTAATCACTGAAGCGGGAATCTGAAAAGGATGATTTAGTACTAAATATTATCAATTTCATTGCTAACGAATCGTATTGGACCTATCGTAGGTTACAACTGTAAATAATTAATCAACTCGTTAGCTCGTTTAGAATGTTTCAACATAAAGTGTAATGTTGCAACATACTCAACAAAATATATGAATAATTACAGACAACGTTCCCTTACATCGGGTCGATTTCGTTCTATTTCCTCCAATTTGGGTTCAACATTAACCGCACACTTACATATATTCAAGCAAAACAACAAAACCACTAGTATATCCGGAGATGACATTACTTATGAAATAACTTATATTTGGAAATCGTCGTTATTATTATAGCACAGACGTGATACGACCTACATACATACATCCTTAATCCGTTGTTCGACACAGTTAAGCGCAACGAGTCGCACTCAGATAAGTTAATAACTCTGATTTCGCCCGGAAAATATTCTTATTATGATCGTACCCAAATCTTACGAGTATCGTGCAGCGTCAAGATAATAATACCCTGCACTTCGTGTGGGATATTTTTGTCAAAATAAATTTAACATAACAACACGCCTATAATCCCCGAAGAGTTAGGCAGAGAAGTGTGGTACACGCCCGCGTTTCACCAATTACGTTTACGTCCCAATAGGAATAGGTGGTGAGTCTATTGCGATACACAGGGCACTAATCCAGACTTCGAGCCACTACTAGAAATTCTAATTTTAGAAAATTCAATAGTACTCGACCCGGGATTTGAACCCAGGACCTCTCCATCGACAGTCACACTTGCAACCAACACGACCAACGAGACAGTCAATAAATTTAGCGCTTATTTCAAATTAATGAATTAATTATAGTTTTGTTTTAAAGCTATCCTTTTTTTGTTGAAAGATTTAATGTGCCTTTATTATTATTATTGTATATTTTTGTTTTCACTTTCAAAAGACCTTAAATTATTCTCGGAAAAAAAGATAATTGCACAATTAATTTCACTCAATATGATAACTGGTAAAATTCTTGTCCAAACATATTATAATCAAAATCCTAAGCAAGCATGATACCTCTTCGTCTACATCTCACTTAACATCGGGTGCGTCAAGATTTATGTAGAGAATTATAAATGTAACTAGTGAAACGTGGGAGAGCACCGCACTCGTCTGCCTACCTCATCGGGGATTACAGACGTAAGGTTATGTTTTGTAAATATAAAAGAAGCACGACAGGTCTGTAAGGATATAGACATTATGCACACGGTGCACTCCGCCTGCTCCGTGAGGAGTGTGGCGTGATGATGTAATAACATTACGTAACATCACGCCTGTAATCCTCGAAGAGATAGGCAGAGGAGTGCAGTACACTCCCACGTTTCACCAGTTACGTTTACGTCCCAATATGGAATAGGTGGTGAGTCTGTTGCCATACACCGGGCACATGAGTAGGTTAAGGCCATAGTCTACCGTGCTGGCCAATTACGGGTTGGCTATATGAACTAGTATATTCTATTAAAGTAAAATTCGACTCACTCAACCACCGCAATGCGGTAGGAGGCAACACGATTTATAACGTATAATAGATCCTTAATTATAACGTAACGTATCATTACGTCTGTAAACCCTAAGAGGTGGGCAGAGGAGTGTAGTACACCCCCACGTTTCACCAGTTACTTTTACGTCTCCATCACGGAATAGGTGATGAGTCTATTGCCATACAGTGGGCACAAATCCAGACTCCGAGCCACTACTAGAAATTCGAATTTTAGAATTCGATGCTTAATAATGTAACAACTTCATGTTTACGAAGACGAAAAATATTATACAAAACACAAACAAAAGTCTAACTGACCAGCTCATTATCATTGACATCGTCATCTCCACTCGGGGCTGGAACATTCAGCCAATATCCGCTCGTTAAACGCTCATCGTTTGAATCTCCTATAGTGAAGATAGTCCTTGCTGCAAACTGAGCCACCAAGGTATCTGGCGGAGGAAGCTGTGTCTCTGTTACATCAACTGGAGTTGCCTCGTCTGCTCTGAGCTTCCGAAGCTGTGCGGCGAGGAACGAAGCACTGGATATGGCTTCCTCATCACAGTTATTATCCTGAAATTGTAAAATAAATGTACAATACGAGTATTATCTAAAACAAAACTAAATGTATTGTTCAGTTTAAACATTACAGTACCTTTAATATCTTCTCCAGTGTAAAAACAGGATGGTTTTCATCAGATGTAGAATATCCCACCATATCTGCAATCTCATTCATGCTTAAAACGCTCTTTCTTCCCACAGGACCCTCTTCTTCTTCAGCCTTTAAAATTCTGAACAGATCTATGTATAAACTCAAACATTCCATTTTATCTTCGCCAAAAGTTTCCAACGCCCATTTAAAGTACTTCCCAAGTGTCTCCTTCTTCTTAGCCACAAATTTCTTAAATTGTTGAAATCCAAACTCATGTTCGGTTAATACGAAATACGCGCGGAGAATCGAGGATGCTACAGCACCAGTCTTTGTAGAGGATTCGAGACAATCAGCGGTTGCGTCAAGGAAAGCCATCAGAGATTCTTTATTTGGTAAGGAATTTGCTAGCAATGCCTCGGATGCCGCTGTCACTGGAATTAATGTTACCTCAATATCACACAGTGCACCTAATGCATGTGCTGCAAACTCTTGAGCCGCTACATGTTCGTTAGAAGCATTAGAAATACTCAAAACACCGCATATAGCCGACTGCACATCATTCGCTTTAGGTCCTCCGCTATTCATAGCGTGTAACACAGCACATTTTACTGGTGCATGTGACACTAAACAAGCTAAGAAACCAAGTACTCTAGCGCAACTAGCCGACGCTGGCTCCCCTTCTTTCATCTCCCTCGTTACTGCGCCAACAGCTGCCCGAGCAACCGTCGCTGCCGTGTTAGGAGCTAAATCAGCAATTTGGACGCAAACCCGCCGAAGCATATGCACCACTGGTCGGTATGTTGACATACAAATAATCTGAATCATATCAGTCAAGTCATTAGAAAGAGCATGTAAATGAGCCGACCAAAGTCTCCTTTCATTCGATGCGTCTGCTAGCTCTCGGTCGGTGGGAGCAGTTTTTGCTTGCATCGGTAATGGCAAAGGCAGTAATTCTGAGAATACCAAAAGTCCAGGTACGAATGTATATGGAGCGGTCATTGTGTACGATATCACTTCGGAACATAAAGAGGTCCATGGTCCACGACGTATAGAATCACCATCATTGGCGTCATCAGCTATCGGTTGGGCATAAGACAACAATGCCCTGACTGCAGCTTCAGCTGCTCTTGCAGCAGTTCGGAACCCTATAGATCCAACGGGAAAAGCCTTAGCAATTCCGTAAGTTTTCAACAAAACTGGAGCAGCAGTCAGATCGCGGAATCTTGGTCCTCGACTTCGTACCACTCTTGCAAGCATCTCATCAAGTAATCTCAGACAGGGCAACAATATTTGAGCTAATTGAAGCCCCCTTACGGATGCAAAGAACGATGTGTGCATACTGGGCTGCTCAAAGTGCGTTGTTAATCTATCTAAAATTCCAGCTAAATGGGCAACGCCATCTAAGGAAAATAGTTGAAGAACGTTGTATTTATATTTTAGTTCTACATATTCTTCTATGGGCGACTCACAAGCGATTGATACTGTTTTTTCGTAATCCGAAATACAGAAATGTCGTAAAACTCTTAAACAAGTTGTAAGTTCACCAGGCAAGTCAGGAGAATGATCTAGTCCAGTTTTTAGGATTTCAACGCACTCTGCCATGTCGTCTCCCGAAAGCAGAGTCATTTTTTCTAAAGGCTTTAAGTATGGAATAACTTCTTGTAAAACACTGGAGACGCTTGGTTCGAATCTGTCATGTTCCTTTGAAACGTTAATTAATCTTTGCCCATATTTTTTCAAAAACGGCACATTAGCCGAATATCTAACAGCGGCCACTATCAATTCTATAGCATACCCTTTAGCAGGAGACTTTTGTTTTGACGGTGAATCAATTTTAATTTTATTTTTCAAATCGTTTTCGAAGACTTCCATTAAGCATTCAGCATTATCACCCATTACAATGATTTCTGGAACAGCAATTTTGCCAATACTTCCAAAACTGAGACAATATAAAGCCTGCAAACGATCAATCAGCTCGTTTTCATCTGCTTTACCAGCTTGCAAATCACATATTGATTCCAAATAATATATAGCCTTTAATCTGTAAGCTAGTTCGAGACCCAAAATTTGTAATTCACTGTAATTGCTTAAATTGCTGTCGTGAGGGTAAGAAGTCTCTTCCGAGCTCTGTTGACCGTAAGGTTGCTCTAATGTTTTGAATAACAGCTCACTAATTTCCATGTTTTTGTATAAAAATAGAAGCCCATTATGGGAATTTACTAATTCATAAATAAAATCATGGATCGGACTTGTTATTACTAAATTATTGCATGTGCTTGGACAAGTCAGCAAATACAAGCATACTTCCAAAATACGATGTATCTCAAAAAATTCAAGCAAAACTTCATTTGAACACTCCTTGTTTATATCGAACTGTGCCGAAACGGGCAGAAATCGTTTTGGTTGCGACAGATGAAAACATTGAGATCGATACATGTAAAGTATTTCCGAAAACGAGTTCACAATAAATTCAATATCGCTTTCGGAAAGCTCAGGGTCCTCAGTCTGGATGTTTACAGCTGCCCTTTTATTAAAGTTTTTAACTAAATCGTGAACTTTTCCAAGAACTTCGTAGATATTAAGCTTTTTAATTAAAGCACTAATCGAAAACTTTAACCTTGCAAGTGGGTTGGCTTCCATCATAGATATCAAAGCTTGGTACCCATTCTTCGGTTTTCTGTCTGTATCACTCTCATTTTTATTAAACTTTGGGAATATCGCTTCTTGCATGAAATGTTCAATCGATTTTTTTGAGGAAAGACAAGCGTTCAATGCTTTTAAGATCATGAGGCGAATACTTAACGCCATGTATTCTTTCGTATACATTTCCAATAATAACATTGGCATATTGATGCCAGCACGTAGCAACGATTCCATCACCAAACCATTATGTTTATGAGACATTAACGCTTCAGCCAAACGAATTCCACATTTCATGTGCCTTATTTTATACGTTGGCTGTTGTTGAGCCAATGCAAAGTCGAAGTTTAAGCCAATCCTACAAAACGTTATTAGCATATTAGAGACATCTGTGAATTCATCTACATCCGATTGCGAATTATTTCCAAATATGCGGAGCGTTATATCGGTATTTATGCACAAACTACTCAAGGAACCAAATAACTGCTCGCAGAGATGGACCCAATCCTCTCTGGAGGAGTTATCAATATCTTGAAATGTACTAGCAAAGAACTTTTGTTCTCGTTTCTTTGCAGTTTTGGTCATATCAGCAATTTTAAAAAGGTCTGGACTCGAATCACAAAGTTCTTCAAAGGATGCATTTGTAACATCTTTTAATTTGTCTTTTGCATTGGAAACAATATGAATCTTATTTACATATTCATATTTAGTCCATTCGGCTTTGAATGGATTATAATACTTAATAATGTCATCTACTCCACAATATTCATTCAAGTCATACTCCGCTTCCATGTATGGCGGCCCGTCCATGTCATCACAGATGTCCTCATCTGATAATATGGGTTCAAATTGTTCAGCATCTATTGATTCCTCTTGAGTACGATTAGGCGACTCGGCAGGTTTTGAAATGGTGACGTTATCTACAATTGGTACAGTAACTAAAGTGGAATGTTGCTGTTCGACGTAAGTATTTTCAACCTCTTGTGACGGGCTCCTGATCGAGTTGTTATGTCTATAATTTTGATGATAATAGTTGATTCGTGGTATTTGCTTGGAGTTTCTGTCATAATCAGGTGCCTCTTCTGATCTTACGGAGTTAATAGGACTTGACACGTCGGCTTCTCTTGGAGATATAGGTCTTCTATCGCCAGGTGGAGTTCTCGGTCTTTTTCTTGGATCGTCGCGACTAGGCGACCTGCTTCCATAACTAGACCCTCGCATTCGAGCGTATGGTGAAAGTCTTTTTCTTTCATATGATGTTTGTTTTTCGTAAGATGGAGCACGCCTTTCATAGGACGAACTTCGTTTATCGTATGGTGACAATCGTTTTTCATACGGCAGTGATTTGTCATACGGTATTTTCCGCTCGTATGAAGGTGGTCTTTTATCGTATGGAGATCGAGGTTCATATGAAGCTCCCCGCGACCTATCGTATGAAGCATCCCGAAGTCGACGATAATCATCTTTCTTATAAGATCCTCTATCCCAATCACAATCATTGGACAAACCTCTCCCTCTATCTCTATCAATACTTCGAGATCTAGACCGACTTAGCGGCCTATATTCGCCTTTGACTATATAATCTCTGTCCCTACTATGTGATCTAGTATGGTGACGTTCCATTCTTTCATGATCACGGCTTCGATCTCTTAGTCTTGAAGACTCACGACTTCGTCCTCTGTCTAATGAACGTCTACGACTTCTTCCATCGCGCCTATCTCTATCTCTATCATGTTCCAAGGGTCGCGGACTGTGTCGCATTCTGTCTCCTTCTCTTTCGCAACTGATATCTCTGCGACCTTTCTCCCAGTCGTTCCCTTCCAAATGGTGATATGTCCTTGGATCTTTCGGTTGGTCGTTACCGTAATAATCCCTACTATATATTTGATTATCATAATTTTCTGGATAATTATTAGGGCCATATGCTTCAGGATTGCTTGTAGCTACATTTCCTGTGTATGACGGAATAGGATTTGTACTTTCTTGTGGCCATTCTGCAGTAGTTTGCACTGCTTGTACTTGAGGAACTTCGCGCGCCACTTGCGGTCGTTGGACGTTTGGAGGTGCACTTGTAGGAATGGGTGTGTCATTCAATACTTGTGTGAGAGTACCATAGACAGCTAAAGTGATGGTAGTGTACCAACCTGTAAATTGAATATTACAATTATGAAAAATTAGCAATAATATGGATTTAAAATTTTAAACATTAGTAATTTATCTTATAGTTAAAATGTTAATGTAGAAATTAACAAGATTATATAATTATAGAAATGTCCCTTAAACAGCTTATTAGCATATTGCAATTTTTGCATACCTCTTAGCACAAGACCATCAGTAGGAATCCTAGGTTGGTCAGCACCACCACATTCCATGTGAATTTGACCATTTTGCCAATAATCAATACTTCCCAGAGCCTCAAAGGTTGAAGCTCCGGGCTTGCTCAAATCATTCACGAAAAAGTCAATGTGAAACTTTGTGGGATTGGTTGCACCCAAACGAACACCACCTGGAAAGTCACCTTCGACTCTTGCTCCTAAAGGTATGATACGAATTTCCCTAACATAAACTGACTTTGGGAACTGCACCAGATCCAGATTCAGCTCCTGAAAGTCAAAATAAAAATCTACTGTAAAAGTATACTTTCTAGTGTAAAATTACCAAATAATACAGTAGTTTTAATTTTTAAAC
>DVPD01000705.1:0-10595 GCA_018237605.1 Apyrrothrix (Melanopyge) sp. n. Burns01
GTCGTACCGTCGAACTCTGTAACAAACGAAAATAGAACACTATAAAAATAGCCTCAGTTGCTTATAAGGCGCGTGAAGTATTACAAACTCGATCGCGTTGTACACGGAACCTCAAACCTGACGCAAATGAGATCTTCATTTGTATCAATCAAAATATAATAACAGAATCACGCCCGTTTTTCCTAAAAGGGGCAGGCAGGTAGTGTAAGACAGTCCCAGGAATCCCCAGTTATGTTTATGTCTAACCGTGGAATAGAGAGTGAGTAGTGTAATAAACAAACGCCGCGCCTTTAGACGCATTATAACACTGTTTGGGTGAGGACAAAAGAAAGATAGAAATATGTGTTATTGAAGCGAGCGTACTGCCAATCGTAATATGGTGTGGGTATTAGACAAACGTCGTGAGGCATTGACGTATTATATCGTGAGGACAAAAGATAGATAGAAATGTGTGTTATTGATAAACAGAGCACTAGCTACGAGAGTCAGGGCGGTCGTGAAAAATGCAAAACATCCTGAGCAGGTATGTTGTTCTGAGCGCGTGACGTCACGGCGCGACCTTGCGTCCCCGCGAGCGTTCAACCGCGATTACCGGCTCCGTCGTTACTCACCGCCTAAACTCATTGTTATTCCGATCGACAGCCATTAAATGAGCTTTTTTTAATTACCCACCAACACTTTACATGTAAGTTCTGTGTTCGTAAAGCAAATTCATGTGTAGTAGTGGCTCGGAGCCTGGATTTGGTCCTGTATTTGGGTTTGATTGGACGTAAACCTAACTGGTGAAACGTGGGAGTGAACTACACGAAACTGTATAACTTTTGGAGGGTTACAAGCGAGATGTTACGTTACTCATTTATTAATCTTTTATTGTAGTTAATAAAGAGGGGATTTAATGCCAATTGGCGTTTTTTACCAGGTGTGTAAAGGAAACAGAAAAGTTGGGATAGGCAGGTGCCTAATTAAGTAATTCCCTTAATAATTTTCAATGTAGTCATTACTATGGAGAGTACAGTGTGTTCTTACGATATTCATTTTA
Organism: Apyrrothrix (Melanopyge) sp. n. Burns01; assembly: GCA_018237605.1. Taxonomy (NCBI): domain Eukaryota; kingdom Metazoa; phylum Arthropoda; class Insecta; order Lepidoptera; family Hesperiidae; genus Apyrrothrix; species Apyrrothrix (Melanopyge) sp. n. Burns01. The sequence continues at coordinate 1,040 of DVPD01000705.1, forward strand.
TTAGTTTCTCTACGGGCGATCAATGAAATCGAAATGTGTTAGCAGCGGTAGGTGTATTATGCAATTACAAACAAATCGCAGACGTAAATAACAAGTGACGTAAGAAGCGTGTTGCGTGTGTTGATGACACTGAATAGTTATTTTAGAAAGCGCGAAGTCTTTCGATTACATTACCACAGGGTCAGTGACCCCAGTGTCTCTTCACTGGACTCGGATACTTTCTTTATTTGTATGATTATCTTGTTCATATCAATTCAGTATACGGTTTTCTTGTTGTTATACAATTGTTAAACTATTAACGTTAATTAGTGAGCGATAAAATACCGAAACGTCATTAAATGTGTGTTTAAGTGGGAGAAGCTAACGAGCAAGTGCATTTGTTAAGTAGGTCAGTGTTGATGATAAATAAGGTCCTGGGCCGCCTTCTGAATTGTCTACACCAGACGTGACGTAGGACGGAGCGTTCAATTTAAGGCAGAGAAGGGCGGAGGGGGGGGGAGGATCAGGAAACAGGTTCGAGCGCGTTCGGCGCCCCCGACTGCTCTCACTTTCCCCTTGCCTTGCTTGCAGTCATTTGTTTATTTGTTAAGGGAGCGGGCCGGGCTTTTGGAAGACTTTCTATTTCTGGCGCGCACCACTCGCTGCGGGTCGACGTTCGGCGCGGCCGCTTTCTATGGTGTTACTTTCTTTTTTTGAGCGCACATGGTCGTTCTGCGGCGCAGTGATGTCGGTCTCATCTCTAGAGCCCGGCGCGCAGCCGATGCACCGCGGTGGGGATCACAATGGAGCAGAGAAAGCGACTCGAGACGTAACTGGTGCAGTTGCAAAAGAATCGGTAGCGTGCAGTCATTTCTCCTCGTGTGATGCAACGCGAGCGTTTTTGCGGCGCGCGTGTGAGAGTCGCTCGCTCGTTACGTCAATTAAAGAGACGAGGAAAGTGAACGAGAAAGTCCGCGCACACATAACACGGGCGCCGCCCGAGCGTGCACACGCCGCCGCGCCCGATCTGTGTCACGGCGATGTTTGTTTATAAATAATTGGTCCACCACAACAACAATCACGTTTCCTATCCCGCCCGCGAGCGACCGACACGCTCCATCGTCGATACTTCGAGTTATCACAATTAATAGACTTAAAACGTGATAGCACGCTCTGCTCCCGTTATGTGAGCAATTAGTAAATTCTTTTAATTGAGTCGAGTCGTTGTTTCTATCTCTCATTAATTCACGTTGTCCCTTACTTAGACAAAACTCTTAAGATCAGCCCGGAGTGGTAGTGGCGGCGCAGTGACCGCCAGGCCCGTGGAACAAATAGCGAGAGAAAAGTAAAAGTGGTAGCGCGGCGGAAGCCAAGCCGTGACGCTGTCATAACTCGCCTACTGCTCCATTCCAATAACTAATTCTATTACTGTCCTTACGGTACTTGATTTTTCTTGCCGTCTTTCGCGATTCATTAATTAAAATATTTCACGGCAGTCGCCAAGTGGCACGACGGTTAACTCTTTTGTTGTTTTTGTCGAAGAACTACACGCGGGAACTCGGAATCGTACTCAATATTGCACGATAAGATCATTAGGATTCGAATCGATTAAGGGTTCCCAGCAGAACGAGCTTGCATTGAACTGCGTCGACAGGCGCAAGGGCGAAACACTATTTAAATTATTTTCCGCGACCCCTACCGATTATAATGCACACCAATTCATCTATCAACATTCGTTCTGCAATCAACTGTGTAATTCTTATAAAATTGAATGTTTCTTTTGTACCCCTTTTCTGTGCAAGCTACTAAACCGTAAATACGATTATGTCATTTGTCACAATTCATTCACAGTAAAAAAACTGTCAGAGAAATAATTTAATTGCAAAAAAACATTTACGCTCATTGAACCTTTCTGTATATTTATAAAATGTTTATAATATTTCAGGCGTCATGATGGTTGTCATTTTAATTGATGTAAATAAAGATTTCATTGAATAAGAATATTCACAAAAGCAATGTAATAAAAATATTAGATAACAACAGAAATTAAGGAAGATATTTTTTCTATCGATTTTAATGCTAAGTCTCCAACAGCAGTTACGTTACATTTTTTATACATTTATAAATGTTCACAACTTTGTTTACTTTCTGTTGTTATTGACCGATATACAGATTATACTGTACGACGAACTTGACAATTGATAAGACATCTGTACCAAACATCACTTTGTCCATGAACTGTAATGTTGAAAATAACAAACACGAAAGTTCATAATAAATTATTTGAAACTGACGAAAGGAAGTTGTCAGAATGCCAGCTAATCCAGACGTAAACAAATCGCATTAAAACCAGGGCCAGGCCTACCTATATGCAGCTCCGGTTCGCGTTCCTTATGCGCCGGGCTCACCATGCTGTCCACCGGCGTGGAGCTATCGTAGCGCCCGTAGCTGCTGTCCGGAGACATCACTTCAAAGTCATACGATTGGAACTAAACGAACGTCGTCAGTCGCACTTCACTGCACCTAAGCCACATCCGAGCCCGAGGGCCAACAGACACAAGCGATCCGCGCTCTCCGATCTCGTAAATGGGACAGGAGTGCATGGGCCGAGCAGCCGGGCCGGCACGGCGCGAGGGATGAAGGTCGCTCGACTCGCGACACTAGTGCTGAACGCGCGCGTGCGTCTCGCTCGAGCTCGATCGACGAACTGAGCTCGGACCGCGCGCACTCGTCCACAGAGTCGCGCGAGCCTCCCCTTAAGAGTGAAAGTCTGCAAAATGATCGGCGCTCGGTGCGATACAATCGGTTCCACGGCAGCGTCGCACTCGCCGAGCGAAACTCGCCTCTATGAGCCGACGAAGCCTGGTGGTTCGCGGTTCGGAACAAACCTCGGCGCGCTTCGAACTCCGGTCTCCGAGGTCATTGCCGCGCTGGTCGCGGACCAATGGGGAGCGCGCGCAGCCGAGCGCGGCCAGCCATTGGAGGAGCGCGGGCCCCCGTCCCGCGACGCCGCTCGCGCGCGCGAGTTCGAAGACCTGAACCTTGCGGGCGCACGGCGGCCAAGGTCGCGCGCGAGCGGTGCGCACCGAGCGCCAGCCGCGCGTCCGAGTGGGACGCAGCCGAAGCCGTGCCGGTTGCGTCACACTACGAAAATATTTTTTGGTGATGGAACGCGAGTGAACTTGAACACGAAATCGAGCTAATGGATGGCGAACGCTGTGTAGGTCGCCGCGTGACGGACTGACCCGCTGCCGCCCGGCCCGCTTGCCCGCTTGCCTGCTTCCCTCCTAGCACACACTTCCGGGACTCACTCTCTCCGATAACATTTCTTTTAAATAAAATGGCACACATTTTTGATATCACTGAAATAATTGTGAATACTAAAGAGATACCTACTAACTTAGCTCCAGCAAACATGTGCAGTACATTTTTGGGTAAAGATACATGTGCTTTTTTAAAAAAGGTTAGTTCATCAAGTCAATTAATAATAAAATTAATAATGAGAACATCCATTAAAAATTGATTGCACTAATTAATGTACTTAACGTTTATTGCATACTAGGTATATTCGAAAATTTCTCAACGACGCAATATTATTCCTGACAACGCACCGGGGCTTATTGATAAACAAGTTTCTTTAACCGATAGGTACATGATTTAATTTTATATAACAGTCAACGATCATTCAAATAAGGGCCTTGTTGTGTTGTGAATAGAGCCGAATTTGGGCGGGTGCGGCGGCTGTTTACGTGAGATAAAGACGAGTGGCGGCGGGCGCGGGTGAATGACCGGGAAATTTTGGCGCAGGCCGGTCAAGGCCACCGCCCGCGCAGGCGCCTGTCATATTTCCACTAGAAATAGACCTCTTTCTGAACGATTAATTTTATTATACCCTAATAACGTCATAACATCACGGCTATTTTCGCCGAAGGTCTAGGCAGAGTGTGATACACTAACACGATTCACCGCTTATTTTGTATGTTTCCTGGAATAAGGGGTATAGGCTCACCTTATTATTGCCTTATTGTTCCAACATGTGCTATCATATCATCATAACTCAACTCCGAGATAGTTTACGCCTTTACGGACTGCTTTGGCACTTGGTAAAAATGTTTATCTTAAATAAACTAATTTAAGTACTTAACACTTAATAGACTACCTCGTTGATCGAGTGGTTACGAGCGCGACTGCCGATCGAGAGGTCCCGGCTTTGAATCCCGGGTGGGGGTGCTATAGTATTTGTCAGCTTAAAATTTCTAAAAGGTGCTCCAAGTGTGGATTTTTGCCCGCTGTCAATAGGCTTACCACCTATTCCTTAGTGGGACCTAAACGTAACGTGTTAGTATACTACACTCCTGCCTACATCTTCGGGGATTACTGGCGCGGTTACTTTTAAGTAATTAAATATTGCCACCAAAAATATCACAATGTCGTGTCTATGATACGATTATGTGATCACACAAAGTGCTCGTGGCGTGGTTCATTGTAGTCATTAAACCCGATAACAGTGGTTTTATTACATTTTAAATACATATTTTAAAAGAAATGAATAAATATATAGGTCAATAATCACATTTTAATCATTTTATAAATTACTGCCTGCCTCGTTGGTTGTGTCGGTTGCAAGCGCGACTGCCAATCGAGAGGTCTGGGTTCAAACCCCAGGTCGAGTACTATTGGAATTTTTCTAGAATTAAGAATTTTCTAGAATTTGTAGTAATGACTCGAAGTCTGGATACATGCCCGGTCTATGGCTATTGCCATAGACCGGGCTTACCCTCTATCCAATGGTGGGAAGTAAACATAACTGATGAAACGTGGGGTGTACTACAATCCTCCGCCTACCACGTCGGGGATTACAGGCGTGATGTTACAATTTTTTTCATCATTGTTAACAGTAGTATATGATCCAATGACTTACATAATCCATATGTATGTTTGTTGTTGATGTCGGCGGATCCTAGTTTGATTACACTTTAAGTGTTACTGTTGTGTTATCAGCAGAATGGACATATGTAATGATATGGAGGTAATTTAATGTAAAGATCCATATATTTTTTCACATATTTAGCGCACTTCAGCAATTGTCTCACTGTCTATTCCATAGACGTTATATTATAAGGTAATATTACAAACAAAAAACGTAACATCACGCCTGCAATCCCCGAAGAGGTAGGCAGAGGAGTGTAGTACACTCCTATGTTTCACCAGTTACGTTTACATCCCATGATGAGGTGGTGGTAGTGAGTCTATTGCAATGCATCGGCCACAAATCCGACTCAGAGCCAGTACTACAATTTTTCTACTAGAAAATGTAAGTTAGAAATATCTAATAGTACCCGACAAGGGATTTGAATACAGGACCTCTCTACTACCAACGAGGCAGTGCTATAAACAAATGAACGTATAAACATACACACAAATAAGCTGTACTTGGATGATATTTATTTTGAGTTCGTATCATGTACAAACTAGCAGTAGCCATTTTAAAACTAATATGTTATATGTAAATTTTAATCCAATACAATATAACACAAATATCACTAGTTCACAAACTGTAGAAATAATTACACGGAAAAAATATAACTTTATCATCTTTACAGGTTTTGAAAGATAGTGTAAGTTTACGTAATTATACTAAAATGTTGATAAGGATTTCACGCGAACTAGTCACGTGTTCGAGGGCCACGTGTACAATCAAAGGTGTACGTCAATATTGATTGAAGTAACGCAAAAAAATCGCTTGTTTTGTATAAAGGGTTTGTTTTTTAAAGGTTTCATAGCAACAGTCGCGCATGACGGCGTGATAATACTTAACCTTTCTGACGCAAAAATTAAACGCGTTGTGCTCCATTCCAATGTTCTTTATGAAATAGTGTTCGTTGCCTGTATGTTTGGTAGGAAAATAACCTAAAAATTGTGTTGATTCGATAAAGTACGGACATATTATAACATTTTTTCGTGATACGGACGTGATAGACAGGTATGTTCGTGGTAGGGACGTGATAGACAGGTAGGGTCGTTACAGATATATACGTGATGGACGGACAGATTCGTGATAGAAATATATATTGGATTTTTGCCCGGTGTATGGCAATAGACTCACCATCTATTCCATATTGGGACGTAAACGTGAAATGTGGGAGTTTCCTTCACTCCTCTGCCTACCTCTTCGGGAATTACAGGCGTGATGTTATGTTCATCGAACATTTTATGTTTCGAACTTCACTAGTACAGCGCAAACAATAAAAAGTGTAGCATATGTACACATCAAAACCTTACGTGAAAGTGAGTAAGAGCGCAATTTTTTTACTTCCTTCCGCTGCCCTCACTTTTAATATTGGGACGTGGGTTTCAAATTACTGTGCTTGCGTGAAGTTTTATTGCCAACCGAAATTCAAACCTTATGCCTTGTTTATAAAGGTTATTGTGGTTTGTCGGCGTGCTGCAATGAAGGCGGAACGGGTGTCGTCCCGTCGGTCGCTAGCCACATGTATTACTGCATTGTTCAATGTGACCGCAGCGACCGGGCCGTTTCACTTTTGACGATTACGATAGATCGGACGCATTTTTTACTCTACCGTAAAAAGTTACCCGACTGCCATATTGTTTGCAATTTATGGCTTCGGCTTTTTCTACTTCCGAATTTAAAGAATAGTAAAAAATATCGTCAGCCAAAAAGTTTCACTAATCTCTACTCTAAACGCGTTATTGTACTAAACATGCATAATGTAATTTTAAGTTCATTAAATAAAGCATGAGGCTTGTTCGTACGCGTCTTCAGTCTACTTCCCCAAGAAATTATTACAGATAATGAAATTTATAATGTGACGTTTATTGGCCATATGGGTGGGTGGCAGTGACATTTCACGAGTTAAAATCTTATGATATTTTTATCATCTGTGTTACTTTTACGTCACGCTCAGGTATTAAAGGTACTCATTACACGGATTTCTTTTAGGCAATATCTAATTTGATCGAAGTGTTTATATACGCCTAAGTCATACGACTGTGCTATTTACACTCGCCTTATAAATAGGCTCTATTATTATACTGTCCCTGTTCTTTCTACAGCCCTAATTTCAACGAGATTTCTCCAATATATTTCGTGGTGGCACTGATGCTTTTCTAGAAGTGAAACAATAAGTGCGGCGTTTTTGTCGAGAAAAAAGGCGATAATGACGCAGGAATTATGCAGGGTTGTTATAGCGTCCTTTGTAAAGAAGGTAATAAAGTGGCGAACCGGGCGGCCTTCCCGCCGGACCAAGGAACAAGGACGCCGGGACAATGGCAAGCGCGCAGCGCCACACCAACGACTCTTACATGGATAGTATGCAGTTTATGTAAAAATTGGGATAAACTCACAATAATTACTCTGTAACGAGAAGACTATGTTTTTTTTTTTTTTTTTTTTTTTTTTTTTAATATTCCAAAACAATTATAGGACTTCCCCAATATTCTGTAAACATTAAAACAGTGACCGGAAAACAATAGTTCGGGGAAGGAAACGATAAGTGTAATTGCGTTTATAAAATAAACAAAATAAGAGGCACAAGTCTTCAATACTGAACTGGAATGTAAAGAATTGAGCACAATATTGCTTTGTATTTTGGTGATCCATATTTTTCTGTAGAATATTTTAGTAATATTTAAAAAAAAGAAAAATTTAATGATGACAGGTACAAAACTTGTGAAACTCAATCGAAAAACTGCAGTAACCTACAATAAATTAATTTAATTTATTATTATTAATATATATTTAACATTCAAACATACTATGGAATACAGTTGTATTTTTCGATAGAAAATAAGAGGATTACATAAAACTCAAGATTGTGCCATTCATTGTCTACTAACCTACTAACTTATATAATGGCTATAAGCTATTTATCTACTACTAAGAACTTTATCTACATAGGAATTCTTGTTATTTACTTGAAGGCAAAACACAAAAATATATAATAATCCCTCAAACTGCCCGATCACCTGGGTACCCTACTCTCACCTCTATTTACGGCCGCCATTATTGCCCTCATAAATCATTACACAGTTTTACAATTCCAACTGCGGTTAACGGTAATGTTTACAGCTTAATCTGCATACTCATCAAACAATAACATGCGCTCATATTACTTCATACTTGCTTATTACATGGATAAACAATATGCAGCAGCGAATTAGGTCAAAAGTGTGGAAGGGTAGGTGTGAAAAACATGGGTAATGTATGGATGTATAGGACGGGTACATGCCTTGGCCGTCTACGGTCAACAGTGAAGGTGCGAGAAGCTGTGCTTCGGGATCCCCAATCCGCATGCTAAGTGTGGGGACTATTAGTAAAAACCCCTCAGGGACGCCAGTGTCTACCAGTGGACTTAGATGATGTTGATAATTAATTATTGTGTAATATTTAATTAACGCTTAATGTGTTATGTAATCACGTAGACAATAGAAGTCGCGTGCCCTCAAAATAAACATCGGTAAGACGCAATAGCGCTGTAATAGGAGGCAGCGCTCTCAATAAGTTGGCGAATTCCGCGAAGTGTCGGGTGGTTGGTCGTGCGCCGAATGTTGGCCGCTCGCGGTCAAGGCCTTGCTGAGACAGGCTGTTACACGATGCGCTCTTGAAACGCGATCCGGCCGATTGTTGTTGTAGTTATTCTGATGTGTATTGCCGACGCTGTTATTGTACGCGACTGTACATCATTGGCGTGTTCAGATATGTACATAACGCTTTCTGGAAATGCATCTATTGCTCTCATTGGAAACACTAATTATAGGTTCTATAAAACATCGTATTACAGAACGTTTTTCTTGAAAAACAATTCATACTTAATTGTTACGCTTTTGAACTAGTTCAGATCCATATCTCAATAAATCACTGTTTTGAAATATTTTGATAACGTTTGTTGACATTTGCAATCTTTTAAATCTACGTTACTGATATTGTTTAATTTGTAACATTAAACATTAAAATATCGCTCGATATGCGAGAGTATTGATTAGATCTCTTAGGTGTTGGTTGTAATTTTTAATTACCTACTTGCTCACTTACTTCCTTCGGCATTATAACATTTTGTGGGTACTGGCATTCACAACTACTTATTTGTTGCCATGTCGTCGTGTCTCTGGACTGCATTCTCCTAGGTGTATTTTTTATTACTATGTAATTTTGCCTGCCTCGTGGTTTGTATTGGTTGCAAGGCGACTGCCGATCGAGAGGTCCTGGGTTCAAATCCCGGGTCGGGTACTATTGAATTTTTCTAAAAATTAGAATTTCTAGTGGTAGTTTGAAGTCTGGTTTTGTGCCCGGTATATGGCAACAGACTCACCACCTATTCTATAATAGGACATAAACGTAACTGATGAAATGTGGGAGTGTGTGTGTGATTACACTCCTCTGCCTACCTCTTCGGGGATTACAGGCGTGATGTTATCTTTTTACTATGTAATTTTACTATTATACGCGGACGGATTAATAAAACACATAAAGTAAAGCGCACACGGCGAGCAGCGAAGTGCCCCGATCTCGGACGAGTTTTTCCGAAGCAGCTCGAGGTCAGTGCGAGTCAATTACCCC
>DVPD01000706.1:0-10595 GCA_018237605.1 Apyrrothrix (Melanopyge) sp. n. Burns01
TATCTTGGGACATCTCTACACACGGCCATCTGATCCCATACTAAGCATCAAGAGAGCTTGTGTTACGGTAACCAGTCCGCTGATAAACTACTTATATATATAATAATATATACTTATATAGATATTTTTTTTATACCCAGACACAGAACAAATACCTGTGTTCATCACACAAATATTTATTCTGGATGGGAATCGAACCCATGACCCCCGGCGCAACAGTCAGGGTCACTAACCACTGCGCCAACGGGACAGTATATCTATTCTTACAGACCTGCCGAACTTCTTCTATACCTATTCATCACTCTCTTCATACATACACGCTTTATTCCTTAATCATCACTCCAATCCATCTCACCGCATTTACAGTCCCAATTTTCACATTCAGTCTTTATCATTGCCAAAATGTCTGCGAGTGACAAACGAAAGCGGCATTAAACTATTTTTATACCGCCAATTACGCTGGCGCGTTGCCACAAGGAGTTTCATTTAAATGAGCTATATCGAAAGGCGGTGGATTATTTTATTAATATGTGTAATGTGTAAGTATTTGGTTATATTTTATTTAATTGTCCTTTTGGACGCTATTCCACGGTACAACATTATATAACAATAATAATTTTTAGGGATAACGGACACACGACCAATTTGTTACGAATTAAGCAGAGCCTGTGGTTTAAGAACCTGATAGCTAAAAAAACACTTTATTAAGTTTCTAAATGCTTAAATACATGTAGTTAATTTTACTCGCAGAGAAAACAAATAGATCCTTGTGGTCGGGGTGCAAATATTTGTTTCAGTTGCAAAGTTTTGTATAAAGTAAATATAAATTTATTTACGATTACGGCTACAGTATACACAAAGTCTTTGGCACAATGTATAAATTATCGACTTTATTGGAGCCACAGCCCACCACTAAAACCGCCAATGGCAAATATTCATCACCGTATTCTTAATTATGTAACATCACGCCTTTAATCCTAGGTGAAGTAGGCAGAGGAGTATAATAAACTTCCATGTGTCACCAGTTACGTCTACATCCCATTATGAAATAGGAGGTCTTTACACAAAGTCTTCGAGCTACTATTAGGAATTAAAAGTTAGAAAAATCCAATAATACTCGACACGGGATTTGAACCCAGGACCACTCGACTAACCAACACGACCAACGTGGCAAGTAAAAATAACCTTATCAAAATACCATTTCATGTGCATACGAGTCAATATAACATTGACACGAGATATGTGAGCAGAAGCTTTATTGGAATCAATTTTATAACATTTTCAGTGAACAATGGAAACGAGCGCGTAGTTCCATTATCACTCGTTAATAAATCCAATCGAGCTTATTACGTATTGGGATTTCAATCGGGCTCTTATTACGTGTTTTGGTCGAAAATTTAAAGAATATCTAACAACTATTATCAAAGTTATTGAAAGATAATATCAATTTTCTTTCGCCTATTTCTTTGGAGAATTACAGGCGTGATATTATGTTATATTAAGTAAATTAACGTATATGTATTAGTAAAGCAAGTGGGAATAGAATAGCTCGATACGGGTTGCATGTGTTAAGATCAAATCGGAGTTATCTTAAAATAAGGTTACATTCAAATTAATTTTAGTACAAGTGCATGTGTAATAACTTTGATGAAGATATTATAAACGAATAAAGTTTATTAAGATTATTATTATTGCCGTTATTAATCCTTAATTTATGTTTACGGGTATAAGAATTAAGCGTGACTAAAAATATATGTGAAATAAATGAGACTAGTTCTGTGTAAAGTGACGTACAGATTGAATTGTTATTCTTAAAGCTTATGTTACAGGATGTTATCATCGGTTAAAGCTGCATACGTTAAGCAATAAAAAATCTAAAACAAATATTAAAGCTGCACAACGTTATAAATTATTGATTCATTCTCAACTACACTTATTTAAGTTTTTGTCCTTCCTTCACGTAACGTATTTAAAGGCCCACATAGCAATAGAATAGGAATTCAGAATTTATACGTAACACTCCCGCTATTTCGATCTCATTGAACATTCTATTAGTCTTACTACGAATGTCGGCTAAGCCAACTGATATTTGCGAACGTATCCGGCCTTAATACGTTGCAGTATGGGTTATTTTGCCTCAATTAAAATTATATAAGCTACTTTCATTGGTAATAAGGATAGTCTAGACGCGATGACATTTGACTTACGATTCCGTGTTGCGTTCAGTTGGCCAGTCAAGTTAATTTTAAGAGAAATAAAATCCCTTGGACGTATTGCGCCGCTACACGAAAATGGTCTTATGGTTTGACACATTCATTAATAAACTTATTGGAGCTATCTATACAGATATTCTGTACGTCTTTGTGTGTATCTATAGGCTTGTGTGTACTGCTCGAAAGAAATGTTACAGAATAGTGAATTTATAGTTATCCATAAATATTGTCATTTTGCCTTTATTTGCGACTAACAACAAAATAATTCATTAATAATAATTATATTATGATAATTATATTATAATAATTGTATTATAACAATTATGTTATAACAATTTATTATACTAATAACAGGAATTATTTCTAGGTTATGCATTTTTTTTATCACAGAACATTTTATTTGTTTATAAACGGTTATATATATGAATGAAAATTACTTGGTATCGTGTCAAATACTGAGGATTTGCAGCTCAAACATAGATGCTTAAGGATAAAGTTCGATAGCCTCCATTGTGTCAACCGACCTCGCTCTACAAACTTTACAAACTACAGTAAAGCCAGCTTTATCACATACTGCCAAAATATAATTCCTGGTCAAAGACTGAACACTGTGTTCATGTTTATCCAATCAAATCCAATATTAAAGCTGTTATTTGATATGTATACATACTCGTATAGTTAGATAGTTCGATTATTTTAGATAAATAAAATGTACAGAAATTTGTGCGAAAATCGAAAAAAATAGCTGTATAAATATTTAAAAAGTAGCACAAAATCAAACATGCGCCTCATTGGCGAATATTCGATGCTACGAATTTCCATACACATTTTAACAACAATTTTCAACAACACTCTCATAATGCCGACACGTACATCAAATAAAATATTTCACAAAAAGCCCTGAAAAGTTACGTGAATATGACAGCAAGAGAATATTTTCAGTGGTGAATAAAAATATTTTCAGGTTACATTTTCAGGACGCAAGTACTTTACGTCACGCGTGTAAGCCCTGTGTTGTTTAATGTCAGAAAATCATCGATGTCTATGAAGCTTAATAATGCTTTATTGCTTACTTATTTCTTAATTGTGTATATTGTAATATATATAGACATAACATCATGCATCTAATCTTCGAAGAGCTAGGCAGAGCAGTGTACTACACACCCACGTTTTACCAATTACGTTTATGTCCCACTTTGGAATAGGTGGTGAGCCTATTGAAGTGATATATATGGAATGTGTTATATCGCCTCTCGGTGCAAGGAAATGTCGTAAGATATGTCCACTCAGTCCACATTACAGCAAATATGTGACCGACTGCCCCACATTTGGCGAAGCTTTTGAAAATATGTCATAGTACATATTTTGTTTTCATATTATTTTTTTGAGACTTATAATTATATGAATGTTAAAACACGTTTTACTCAGATTAAATATATCTTGGTCAAGGAGATTTTTGTACTCTACCTGAAAATAGTTAGACTTCGACATCATTTTGGATGTCTGTAGTAATATAAGTCTATGAGCTGCCAAACGGTATATACATACATAGCAATGAATTTAGTTACTAAGCCAAAAGGTACTTCATTATAGGTTTCTGAGGGTTGAAATACGATACTTAACTTACTACCATTCGGGAAACTAAATCCAATCAGTTGTTATTACCGGGAACTGCATCAGATACATGTAAAATAGTAGAGGACCACATCTTCATATCATTTTAAAGAAGTGGCTGATTGTATTCACTGACGCTTCCTTTCACTTACTATTTTCGATACGCCACAACCTCATGACCATAAACACTATCCTATTTTCTCAACAATCTTATAGTCATTTTAAAATGTTACATCTAAAAACATGTTCTTTTTAAAACATATTTCAAAAAGAAGTATTTCACGTAAAAGCGCAACCATAACTGTCTTTTAATTACCAGAACAAAGAGAAGTCATAAAATGTAGAGCTCTCCTACTCTTTAGAAAAATACTGACCTACTTAGCAATCGTGTAGAACATATAAAAGGTTACTAAGGTAATTGGGTCACTTACATTTTCTTAAATTAAAAGAATATATTTAACGAACGAAATATTCTATCCATTCGTTTCAATACTTACATGTCTTTTGAATTAAACACCCATATATTTTTTAATTCAATCTATCGACACCAAGTTACAGCCAGAATTTGCAACATATCTACGATTACGTGAAAAATAAGAAATATATGTTTCATAAGACATACATTCAAAAGACATACAATTCATTGGAGGATAGGATGGTGTACGTACGAAAATAATTATTTATGGTTCATGAATCGTCAATAAGACATCGAAGACAGTCTGACGTATCACTGGAATTACTAATGAAACAGTAGTTCCGGTTCGATTTTAGGGAAGAAATATTTGCCAAATAGACAGATGTTTGTTTTTGACCCGGATGGCCATAAAAAATTGTGATGTGTGCAAATCTATATCAGAAGATATCCTATCTTGCATTGCTGTATTTGAAATAGTACAGTCGTTAATATTATAAATACCAGTTTATTCTGTTTTAAATAAAGATAAAGGCCAACAGAAGAGCTAACAAACAGAATTAAAGTATTCGCTAGAAAGTAAGTCTTAGTGCAAATTAATAAAATATTTTTACTGTACTGATACTTAATCTATCGGCATCAGGCAGGAGTTAGGTTCAAAAATAATTTAAAAGAAAACAGATAATAATACCTTCATACAGCTAGAATACATTCATTTTACATGGTATCCGATACCTTATAGTCATTCATGATTGAACGCTTCAGATACGACATAGGAGTATGAATGTTTGAATAGCCTATGAATATCGTTGCTCGAACTCAAGATAACATCAATAGCTTTCGTAGCAAACATAGCGTGAAGCTACGCTCGTAGCATCTGCGTAGACATATCTGTAGCCAATGGCGTGTAAAGCTTTTAGCAATAGTCGTGCGCATAGCGGCCATGCATTCGAAGCGCATTAAAGTCTTGTTGGTATATTGCTGCACAAGTATAGCATAGTTGAAGTAGACCAGTATGTAATGTACATAAATAAAAATACAACATGTTTCAAAATGTTTTGCATTTGTAGATGCAGAATAGACTAGAAGGCATTAGCCAATTAAAACTGTAATACATTGATCAAGGTCAATATCATTTTAAATGTATTTGAAAAAAATCTTAATGCCATTTTAGCTTCGTACCTCATGTATGTATAAGCATTCTTGTCCAATTCGTTCTGCTGCCTATAACCATATTAATAACTACATTGCTTGAAAGACTAACATGAAATTACTTTGAATAATTACATACCACAAACATATGTTTCCCATCAATTAATGCAATTAATTGAACAAATTAATTGACAAAATATATTTTCCTTGTCAATATCCTGAACCAACTTAGGGTAGAGTCGTCACAATATTTGTCCGCTAACTACGAACTAGCGCAACTGTAGCCGTAACTTGGTTAACTAACTCGCTGATAATGTCGCTACGTGAGGTCCGTGGCAATCACGTAACTTGTTTGATCCAAAACACAGCAGATCGCGATTTAATTTAATTTATAAAGTTATATTAATAATAATTGATGAAATTATTTGTGCTGCTAATATTGTTCGCTATATTAGGTATACGTTATTAAAATATTTTACAATTTGTCTTTGTTATTGTTACGTTAGGTTGTTATTCAATTAAAAATTGAACTAATGTCTGTATATAATTAAATTATATAAATAAATTCCATACCTTTCAATTTTATTCTCAGTCTGTTATGATAATACATAAGTTTTTATTCTTTTGAAATCGCTGATGGAATTTAAAGGCATATTATTAGCTCGCTAAGGGATTATTGTTGATAAGGATCAATACAGTTTATTAATGCTGCGTCCGCACAGCTGTAGAAAGGTTGATCCAAATCAAAAATATTCAGATACCTTAGTGTTTTCCTTGTTTTAGCAGATAAGTAGTAGAATCGACACCTGTTGGAGCCACAGTATGTTAATAATTATTTCGTCATACAATAAGCAACTGTAAATTTTTTGGTACTCGAATAATTGCCTAAAATTAAATCTAAACTGAATCCGCTCACCGCGTATCACTTAGCCAACATTGTAAAATTCTTTAGCGTTGAGTTCAAATTGATATTCATTTCTCCCAGTTATGTGGCTAGAGCATCCAGCGCGAGTATTTTAGATCTAAAGTCGAAATGTAATCTTTAGGGATTTGTTGCAGCAACACCTATTAACGCGTAAGAAGTTAGACCAGAAAATATTACATAATTGACTGAAATACAAAACTTTTTAAAACGAAAAAATATCCCGGCACACTTTCCCATAATACTGGTATATAATTTTTTTAAACAGTTTATTGTTAATAACAAAGGGCGTAGTTAGTTTAAATTTGCACTTTATAACAGTCAACCCGGGTAGAAAAAAATTGACTTAATTTTGTTAATTCTTATATTTATTATGAACTTACATATATACATACATTAATATGTATATATATGTAAGTTCATATATATTAAATTCTTAAGCACATGTAATGTATACTGGTGAAAATATACATAATTTAATTGTGTTGTCACTTCATATGTTATCACTTTATAGATAGTGCAAAATTTTATTACTAATAACTCACACAATCTACTGTTATTTGCCTAAAAATCGCTTGAAATAAGTTCGCATGTGATAGGACAAGTGATTTTTTTTTGTTTTCAACTAACTTTCCCTGGTTACGTTGAAACTGGTGTTTTTATAATAGTTTCAAAATTTAATTAGTGTTCGTTCCGCTTATGTAAATTATGCGCGAGTGGAAATTGGATTCCTAAGTTTTTTGTACCACACACGTCTTTATATGAACAGTATGCTGTTATGAATGTAAAGTTGATGGAAAAGTTTGTTAGAGTTTTCGTAATTGTACAGTGTGATGTTTATCAGTTAAAGATTTTTTCCCAAATCGAACCGGAGGTCATAACCATCATTATCAACCCTTTTAACGCCAGAATTTGGAAATGGGTTTCCGCTTGCAACGAGAAGGGTTAACATCTTAATTTACCAAGCTAGATAAATGCTGAATGGCAGACTTCACACACCTTGGAGTACAATATGGAGAAATTTAAAGCTTTCACACGATACGTCCCTTTATATTAGGTACATCAAGTGATGTTCAATCAACAAGAGAGACTTACTACATGTGAACTAAAACGTAAATATTCCCAATTTAGCTCTCAGAGGCCTCAGACACATTAGTATATGTAACAGATTTGAAAAGAAACTTTTACGATTGGGTGAAATTTGTCCATACCAGCTATTGAAAAAATACCCAATGTAACTTTACAAACTGTTGCCATGTAACTGAGTTTAAACCATGTACCTAAAACTAGGTGAAACCACTGTACAACGTCATAACGATTACATTAAACGGGGTACCGGATCAGTCCCAGTTTCAACCCTAACTCGCTACCCATAACTGTATCCGGTCAAAATTACCCCATTCGCGCGAACTGCGCTAATTAGAACCGGTAGTTGTACGGTTAAAACTCGTTTTGAAATGTAACTGTTGAAATAACAGGTATCAGTTGTGTTAATGGCGTTGGAGTTGCGACGTTATTTATTTGTGCGGACAAGTGAGAATGATAGTAAAACATACCAATTACAATTTAGGAAACATTGGTATTGTCATCGGCTTTTGTTTCAAGTTAGTCACACGTTGGTGTGTGTAACATAATGAACATGTAATTTACGTAATAAATATTCTGGTGCAACTCACACACTCTCAACTCAATCCAAACTAGGCAAAGCCTTTGCTGTAATAACCAGACAGTTGATAAACGTAGTCGTATAAAATTATGGAATCATAACTATATAGATAATACCTGTGATTATCGTATAAATGTTTAGTGTCAGTGGGATCAATCCCCAACCCTCAGCTCAGTAGTCAAGATCACTAACGACTAGACTGAGAGGCCAGTCATCAAACATACGTACATCAAATAAAACTACAGTACTGTATGTTTTATATTAAGTTAGTTTCAATAACTCGAATGGAAGGGATAAAAGGGTTAGTATTGAAGAGGACATAGCAAGACCTACATTTTGCATGTCTGTCCACGATGGACTTTGAACAAGAACGCAAATATTGGATGGGTGTAATATTTTTGTCGACTGGTAACATTATTGATTAATGTTACCTTAATATTCTTATTCATTGCATTCTTATTCATTGCATTCTTATTCATTGCATTCTTATTCAATGCATTGTTATACATTGCATTCTTATTCATTACATTCTTATTCATTCCTTGAGTGTCGCTGGTGACAGTTTTATTAACTTTCCTAACAAATAATTCGATGGATCTTACTTTTATAACCAAATAAACTTTGTACTGTAAAAATGCAAAGGAGACATGTACAGTACTAAAGTATTAAATTCCTAATCGCTTTGCGTTCCGACAAAAATGGACCAATCCGCTACAGTTAATGGACTATCAATACGTACGGACAGCTACATCGTCCGTCCGTCCGTCCGTAACAAAAACATTAGTTTCTACATTTCAAACGATTCCGGTGCTCCTGTCATTCCCCCGGTACCGTCAGCAGCATTAAGCGAATCGATCGTTAAGTCGATTCGCTTAACTTTTTGACGCGTTCGAATTTGCTGACTGTATCACAATCGTATGTGTTGAAAGACGGTCTAGGTTTCGAAGTGTGTTTTTTATGAATTGCTATTCTTTTTGTACCTTTATCAATTTCGCTAACCGCTGGATTAATTTTGATAAAGTTTTAACTTCTAAACGTAACATCACGCCTGTAATCCCAGAAGAGGTAGGCAGAGGAGTGTATATTACACTCCTACGATTCAACAGTTACGTTTGCGTCCCAATATGGAATAGGTGGTGAGTATATTGCCATACACCGAGCACATGAGGGGGTTGAGGCCATAGTCTACCGCGCTGGCCAAGTGCGGGTTGGCAGACTTCAGACACTTTAGAAAACATTTTTTTTTAACTCTAAGGTGTGCAGGTTTCCTCACGTTTTTTTCCTTCACCGTTATAGCAAGTGATATTTAAACTTAAAACGCACATTTTGTAAAAAGGTGCGCGCCTTGGATTTGAACCCGGCCTCCCGGAGTGAAAGGCTGATACATATACATAATGATCTATATACATAACGTATTAATATATTTTTACAATCGTTCAAAATAGTACTTAATTATCTCTAAGAATTGTATACTTTGTGTTTATAATACAATGTAACAATAAAGGTGAAGATACGGTAAAGATGGATCTGTAAAACTTAGTAAAGACTTTTTCGTGCAAGATTTGAGTTTAAATTCATGGCAATTTTGCCAATCAGTAGAACAACTGTACTTATGTAGGTAACACACTTCTCCTAGAGCAATAATATTTCTCTAATATAAAATGTACTTATATTAATGACTATGTGTTTGTCGACAACGTGGAATGTTTATCCTACTGGATAGAATGAGAATAATTTCTAACTAGATTATTAATCGACGGAACAAAATTCAATTATTTCAGTCCTAGAACTAATTGACTGCGATCTTAAAACGTGATTCTCTTTTTCTACTTAATAATATATAACTAAGCTATTGCAACTGAAATTGGATATTCGGACCCCAAGATTAAATATTCCCCCAGCGCTATCTCATACAATAACCAAAAAGTAGGGTCAAAGAATACCGCTATTCACCAAGATATGCGATATCACTATCGCCGCCCGGAGACATGACAAAATGGGGAAAATATTGGGTTACAACCAGCGGAAGTAATCTCAGAACACTATTGAAATGGAGTAGTAATGACTCGGTGCCATAGAAGAGAACTAATATCCGGGAGTACGTCGTAAGTCTTCACAAGAGCGCACGTTTAATTTAATTACGTATAAACACAACATTTATTTAAATGTAATTGATATCCATGCACATAATGTAATCAACATTTATATTCTAATAATTACACAAACTTAGAGATTTTACGGGATAAGGAGTTGATCTACATTTTTTTCTTTATATATAATATAGTCACCTTTGGTTTATGCAATGGCCTATAATGCGCAGTCGCAGTCATCGAAATCTACAAGGAGGACTATATAAACTGGAGTCCGTTGAAATATTAAATAAGTCAGTATAATGTTTGCCTAAATCTTGTTATAAATGATTCGATCTACTGACAGCACATAAATACGAGGGATATTCTATATTAAATACATCTCCATGATTACTCCGTTTTAGTTCACATACTTTTTGAAGTTATACTTCTTTTGGCGCGATTAGGAAAAATGATGAGAATGAATTTTTACGATGCGCGCGCACACCGACAGAAAAAAGCAACAGTGTGAAGTTAGTTGCTACCG
>DVPD01000707.1:0-10594 GCA_018237605.1 Apyrrothrix (Melanopyge) sp. n. Burns01
TTAACTACATCGTAATGCAATATGATTCATATTAATCATAATATTAATCAAATCAAATGTGGTACACAATTATATAGATACCTATATAGTGGTTTTTACGACTACTTTATGTAAAGTACAATGATTGAAATTAAAATGGACGAATTTAAATGCGATATTAGTTAAATCTGGCTTCTTAAAGAATATTTACTTGATATATTTTGAAACAGATTCAAATATATCTTGGCCCTGAAACATTAACGTTGTTCTCCAACATGTCATTAGTTCGTAAATCAAAACAATTTATTTGAGATTAGTTTGCGATAGTTAAAAATATCTTTATATTACATTTATAAATTACAATAAATTCATACAAAGTCATATAAGTGATTGCATATATGAATTCATAAATTACTCAAAGGCTTCTCTGTCCAACGAAAAGTGTTTGTGGTGTCATCTAGCGGGCTTACTCAGCATAGTGTTACGATGCCCAAGTTCCCCGACTCGTATCGTTTGTGACCGCACCGTTAATCAGTAGAGCCAAGACATGCAACGTTCACTTAAACAGATGGCGTTAGCTGTACGTTCCATATTCAAAACGTATGTTAATGTTAGGCACACATTTTAAGAATTATGTACCCAACGGGACAGTTAAGAGTATGTAACTTTGATTACAAATGTACTCAAGGCTAATATTAGGCTTATCCACTATTTATCGTTAAACAGAGTAGTGGTAAAATTAAATTAGTGTACAGCGACAGTAATATGCAAACCAAAAAGTAAAACATGTAATATTTCGTAATTTTAAGTTTAAATATAAAAAAAACTGGCTCTGACTGATAATAAACAATTTCTTTGGCAATATTTTATTTTATTTGGCGTACTTTTTAATTAATATCGTCGGTATCCAGCCTGCAAACACACTTGAAGGAATTGCGTAGATTATTTCCATCCCGCATGACAGCTTATGAGAACAAATTGTTGCAGTTTGCCCCTGATATAAAGGGGCTGGTACGTGCGAATATCAACTCACTATCCCGTGAGTCGGTTGAATTTAATTTTTTTGTCTGGCAAACACTGACCAAAATAAAAGCGCAAATGGAACTTTTTGCACTTGACCTACATTGGCGGACGAAGGCCGTGTCGTGATGGTTTGTCTGAAGGCAAAATAGAAAAATGCATGAAGTAATAACCGAATATATAAAGATGACGGACGCATTCAAAGATAATTTGATTGTCTGTTAGCGACTTAAGCATCTAAGATTGCTTCACTAATTTCATGGCATGGATAAATTAGCTCGATTCGGCCAGGCTTTACGGTATTTATACTACACAGACAATCTAGGAAAATAAAACCGGATTGAGGGGTACTGAGATCTTCAAGTTTGTATTTTAACTTAGACCTCAAAATTTTCAACAGTATCACAAAAAATATTTAAAATGTTTATTTAAGTGATCTAAAGTAAGCAACATTGCGTATTATTTTAAATAGAATCACTAAAGAAGATAATGTAAAAAGGCGGCCTGTATTTGAGTTGACAGAAAGTAAACCACAGACGATAATATTTGATAACTTTTTTCTCTACTAATGATGTGGGTATAAATCACAAAAATTTCGTTATTTTTATCAACAACGAGTTTGGATTAACTTATTTAAAATTCAATATTATACTGACTTATCTCTTGAACTGACGGTAGTATTGGAAGAAGACTTTAAACATCGATAACGTTTATTGTTCAGTCTGCGGTAGAAGAATATGTTCCCATAAAGTGTTTTCCCAAAAGTTTGTGTTCCCAATAATTTATCTAATCCTTTTTTCTGTAACCTTTAAATTTATCTACTCTTATCTGCTAGCGTGTTTCTTTTTCAATGGAAATGTGTTAAATATTAGCAGCACTTATCATTTACATTTTCAAATTTTCTTCTCGGCTGCCACCAATCACACTTTCGACCCGATCAATACTTTATATTTACAACTGAACTGCCTGAATATTGCATTGAACAGTTACTATATTGGTTCTATAGGACATTAGCGATGCTTTTGCAGCGATTGACAATATAATCCTACATCTTTTTAGAAATTTCAATCCTGTTTTCGTCTATCCTTCCACTCTTTGACCACTCATCTCCGGAGTCGCTTTCAATGGAGTTGTCAACACGGTCATTTCCCAGAAGCATGTGATCTTGCCGGCAGAGTGACTCAACTTGGCTATTTGATTTTCTGTTTTGTTATTTTATTATAAACTAAATTATCGCTCTAAGTTTTCATTTTTACATAGGCCATTGACGCTTATTTTGGAATAAGAGTCATTAACAATAACGTATGTCTTATAGTTCAGTGGAATCCTGGAAGTATTCTGCTATCAAAACTAAGTAAAGTATTGCTGCTGTAACTCATTGGCAACTAAAACGCTGCTTACTTAAACATTTTGAAATTTACGTAGTAAACTTTTATGTTCAACTTTATTTAAACGAATCGTAAATTTCATTACGTCATTTTAAATTAATAGCATTCGTTAAATTAATTTCAATTCATTTTAATTTCAACTATTCAAATGTATGCTTAACTTAACAGGCGAAAACAAAACAAATAAAGTTTTGTAAGTACTGTTCATATATAATGTTTAGTATTTGCTCAGTACAAAGCCGCAAGCACATAGCTACCCAAACTTTGTATTATTGCGGTTACGGCTAACTGGTAAGACATTCTATGTAATAGCTATGGTATCGCTGTTATCTCGTAAAGCGCATTCCTCGGCTGGTTAGAGAGGTAAATCTAGGCAAATAACATCACGCCTGTAATCCCCGGAGAGCTAGGCAGAGTAGTGTAGTACACTCCCATGTTTCACCAGTTATGTTTATGTCCCAATGTGGAATAGAGGGTGAGTATCGCCATACACCGGGCACAAATACAGACTCCGAGCCACTACTAGAAATTATAATTTTAGAAAAAACTAATAGTATTCGACCCGGGGTTCGAACCCAGTACCTCTCGAGCGGCAATCGCGCTTGCAACCATTAAGACCAACGAGGCAGACAATACCAATAAAACAGAACAATAAAGGATAAATTTAATACCAATCAAATTTAATACCATTAAAACAGTACAATAAAGGACAAAAACTCCGCTTTGATTGCAAAATAAATATTAATGAACACCTAACAGATGCCTGCACATCGATTAAGAGTTAAAATTATGTGACGTCACTTTTATCTAAAGTAACATCTAAATAACGATCTTAAACATTTGTAATTCTAAGCCCATGTATAAAATTGTATGTATGCTGCATCACCGCGTACATCTCTTTTCTGCCATGATCCTGACCATGTCGAAGTTAATGTAACTGTAGTTCTTCTTCTTAATCGTTCCCCCATTGCTGAGAATCGTGACTCCTTGAACGGTCAATACCGTTTCTCCAGCTAATCCGATTCGTTGGCTGGTGGAGCGCGGCGCTAATGGGTAACTCCAGCCGTTCGGACATTTGGTCCGACCAGCTCTTCCGGTTTCGGCCTCTGGGTCTTTTGCCTTCTTGCAACTAGTTACGTACATACGTACTATATACATTTGGTGCTAGCTTTACGTCCGACCTCTTGTTTGACGCGACCTTCATAACCTACCTTTTTACCTTAACGCTGTTGTTGATGGTGTTAACCCTTACATCTTAATGTTGTTGTTGGTGAATACACAACCCTCATCAGTACTTACCGAGCGACTTTTATTTTTATCGAAGGATAATATATTTACATATGAAAACAATGTATTTTATTTCTAAATAATTTATGCCCGGTGTATAACAATAGGCTCTAGGCTCCCCCTCTATTTTATATTTGGACCTATAACTGGTGAAACACTGAAGAGTACTATAGTGCTCTTCTGACACTTGCAGGGAAACAGGCGTGATGTTGTGTTGTGTTTCCCAGATAAATAAATTATCAACAACACGTAAGAACGTAATCAGCTAAATGTGATATTTTAAAAGCAATTAGTGCAGGTAGGTAGTGCATAGCACGCTCACATTTTTCTTAAAAGAAACGTGTTAGTTTACATCTCGTTCATCCCAGTGCCGCACGTTAGGGTCGTCACTACCTGAAGATAGGGTTACCAACTGCAAATTCCAAAAAACAGGATTTAAAGTTGAAAAAACCAGAACCGTTCAGTTTATAACCGTAGCATGCAGTAGCGATAGTTAATTAATATGCAGTGAAAATAAGATAAAGGAACTTCAAGTAATAACAATAATCATACTTATACGTAATCATGTTTATACGTTACGTAACGATTGCAAAAGTGGCGCGCGAATTATAAAATAGATGACCTTATCTGGTCGTTTAAAACCCAGGAGGCTGCTTATGAACTATTCGGGACATTCCAAGACCCTACAAAACCGGGACATGTCCTGGAAAATAAGAACGGCTGGCAACTCTATCTGAAGAGCACGGGGACAATAGGATGGCCGCATTGTTACCGTTGCTCCCTATTCCTGCAGCTTGTTTACTCTTAGTTCCTGCATCAAATCACTATTGTTGCTTCATTGTTACTATATTCCTCGACTCGGTCATTCAATTCACATGAAGATGAAACTAACGTACCCGTATGTAACTCAAGCGCTAGCATTGTTGATGAAATATTTACTGAAGATATGTTAATATAAAATGAAAATAATAATCAATTCATCTACTATCATCTACTATCATCATCTATCAATCTATCATCTACAATCATCTGCTATCAACATTTTAGCTCGATCTGATTGCAAAAATAAAAAAGGTACGGCCTATCTTTCCATGTTTAAATAGTGATCACCATTGACTAATTCAATGAGATATCAAGAGGTGATAATTAAAACCTACTAACTTCTCTAGAATAAGTACCTATATTCTCTGACTATGTCTGTTGCAAAAATGAAGACACGCCACTACTTATTGAAATAGTGTTTACTCATCTAACAGTTTCGAAGTTACAAAAATAGTTATACCTCTTAGAATTTTTTTCAAAAAAATATACTATATTATATAACTAAATAAAATAAAATGTGTACTTGGTTATTTTTATAACAATACAGTTGCTATAGTTATGAATTCGAATGAATAAAATGTATGAATAAACATTTGTGAGCGCTAAGCTCAATGTAATAAAACTCTTCTCCCTGCGGGAGGAGGTAGGTGGATGAAGTGGAGAGGGAGCGCAGAACGTAGGTTGGGAACTTGGGATGACGCCGGGATCGGGGGCTCGGGAACGATTCATTGATCCGAACTATTCTCGGCTGTATGACAAGGACCTACAGTAGAGAACTCACCAATTATCTTTGTCTCTTTCATTCACTCTCGCCTTTTAACAAAATTACTTTCATTTACAAAACTTTATGTAGATGTACATTAATTCATAATACCATTATTTTTAGCAGCCTTTGTACAAACCTGATTAAATGATATTAATATCAATTAACATAGCAAATAAGTTTTCTCAAGGGCGTACTCTAATATTTTGGCAAATTGGTATCGCTTATTAAGAGCATTACAATGGACATAGCGTAATATTATATTGTTGCGCGTTGTCTATGATTGTAAAAATAAAAACAAATATAATGATAAAGTGAACCAAACGATTGTACTGTGCGTACAGCGCGTATAACGTGCGAGAAAGGGAGACAAACATTGCATTCCAATGGCCGAACGTAGTAAAAACGTGCTATCTCTATCATACAAACGGCGGTTCGCACGAGTTCGTTGAGTCGCCCGCCACGCGTGCCCGTCCGTTGTTGCACATCGACGTCAACCGCTTTCAGTGCTATAGCGCGTTCCTCCGCGCTGAATCCACATAACCTAAAATTTAACTAACCAGATCAAAATTATTAATATTCTCTACGGTTATCATAATTACTCATGTTTACTTCGAGTTTATAAATTTTGTGGTGTGAAATTAACGCCCAACAGAAGGGCGTTCGTTGAGTGTATTTTTGTGTTGTACAAAGTAAATACAAACGGCAAGCTGTGGGGCTCAGGGGCCTTTTTTTTGCCGCCGCAGGGGATGTACTATCCTGTGAGTATATAAATTTTATTATTTTCCTCCATTACTACAAGTTTGAAACCGAAAAAAGTGATTTATCAGTGAAGATGTTTGATAGGTGGAAAAATAATACTTATACACGAAACGAACTGATGGTGGCGCATGGCGTTATTGCTAACGACGAGGAGATTTTAACGATAATGTACACCATAAGCTTTGTAGCATACACATGTATTAATATACATGGCATTGATATACATAAAACATTATATATGTTACGTACATGTCTATTTGGGAGCAATTGCAATTATAGTAATGACAATGACAAGAATTGTCCGCTTGTTGTCGATTCATATAAACACGAAAGATGCTGATGTAGACTGCCCAATAGTAGGTATTCGAGAGCGTCATTATTCTCTTTGGATCAATGCTTGCTATAGATTGTTTTCGTATATGGGCGCGTATTACATATTGCTGTGTATTTTTAACGTAAAACCAAGTACATAAGTAGATAGTATTACATTTACACAGAATGAATCCATTGTTGTGACATTGAACTGTGAATGAATTTCATTGTTGCTGTTCTTTTCCGCGGTAGGGCTGTTAACCTTTGTCTGACAGAGAGTCAGTAATGCATAATGACGGCATAAAACTAGGGTTATAGCCGGAATCAAATGTCTAATGATCGCATGTAAACAGAGGACATAGAGAATAATGTATTCAGAAGCAAAAATGCATTATAACGCCAAACGGTCGAGATTCTTTTGTATCGGTAAGAAAGACGCGAGTTACGGTTGCAATTTTTACTTGTTTAGTGCGTAGGGGTGTATTTTTAGTCCGGTCGCCCCTCGCAAACTGTTACTCGAGATGAAAATACCACCCTTCTTAGTATTATTAACTAAACATAGTCTGTTTTGCTCTGATAAATAAATATGATTGGTTTCTATCAGCTCTAACTAAATTATTCGTTAGATCGCAAATTGGTAGATATAGTAGTATATGGTTGGTTGTCAATCTAAAAATAATTTAATCACATTACATTCAGAAGACCTAAATAATTGTTATCAAGCGTGGCTTAGAATTATATAGACCAAATGAGTATATAATTAAAATGATTTTTAATAATACATATATTTAATAATAGATATGTATATATGTATATAGTGACACTAACAGTAAATTTGAGATAAGTAATATTTACCAAGTTTTCATACGCGGTTTTTAATGTATGGTTCAAATAAAATCTGTTCTTATATGTTATATTCGGTTTTATTTAGCACAATCAAATTATGATAAACGTCCATGATTCATAATAGTGACAGAACAGAAGAAGAGATTATGGTAACGCGTTCAGGCTCAAGGTGAACCGTACAGACCACAATTCGCACTAATGTATCCAAGCGTTCCAGATAATGTCGGATACTTACATAGGCATCCCACAACATAAAATATTTCTATAACAAACCTAGCTGACAGTCACCGTATGCTAATGACAAATATTAATTGAATTTTGTTTCATGATATGTTCAAACGCATGGCAAACGAAAGAACAAGGAACAAAAGAATGATTTTATTTAATATTACATTAATAAACTAGATTTTTGTATTGATAAATAATTCATTTTCGCCTGCCATTATTTCTTAACATTAGAGCTCTACCTTTAATGTGTGAACCATGTTCAATGAATAAACATTATTATTATTATTATTACTTGTACAACTTTATATTTAGGAGTGAAAAGCAAGATGCGTATTTGTCAAAAGTAAATTAATTTGCGACGTTATTCGCATTGATTGGTATTTAAGCGTAGTTTTGATTTGGGCGCGCAAACGATACGGGGCATGTGAAAAACGATTCTCACATCACGCTCTTTGTTCGGGTCGGTATTTACTACACTTCAGCCGCCGGGTCGGCTACCTGCGCGCCAGATAGTAACCATATTGCACTCAGGTACCGGGTCGGTTTCGTTCGGGCGGCGCAGGTTTGCAAATAGGTAAATAATTTTTTTTTTTCTGTCCGTGGTGTATTGTGTGACTACTCCGTGAATCCAGTATAGGATCCTACGTAATTGGACTTGATATCCGGGATTACATTTGTCGTAATTGTTTTTTTTTTACCTTTTAAACATATTTAAATCTCATTGAATTGCTAATGCAATTAACTGTTATTTACCATAAGTTGGTTGGTAAAAAAGTTTTATTTTATTTACGCATACAACAACGACCTCTTCTTTGGTCGTGTTGGTTCCAAGCGCGACCGCCGATTGAGAGGTCTTATAACTTCGATTTTCTAGTAGTGGCTCGAAGTCTGAATTTGTGCCCAGTATATGGCAATAGACTCACCGCCTATTCCATATTGGTATGTAAATTCAACTGGTGAAATGTGGAAGTAAACTACACATCTCTGCTTCTACCTCTTAGGGGATTACAGGAGTAATGTTACGTAATATAGATACTTTTCACACCCGGACACATACTACCCATCACACAAATGTTCAATGGGTGGGAATCAGACCCACAATGCAGCCAGCCAGCTTAAAATTGGAATGCAAATATATGTTCTACACATAAATAACATAGTCAACTGGTGTTATCGTTCTTAAATTGTAAAACAATCTTCAAATTTTCTCATGATTCTAGTTAGAATAATACAATAAAATATAATAATGTATTTTGTATACACTTACATTTTTACATTTCTCAAGTGCAACCGAGTAAATGCTATTGGGACTATTGCTGGAGAATAACTCCCGAAACACATAATAAAAGATAATGCCAGTAACTCCCAGACCAATTACTATGACCCCAGTGTAGGAAACAGTTTTAGTTGTTTCCTTAATTTTCTCACCAAGTGGTCTGACATCGGTAGAAACATCAGCTCGCTCTTGGCTCTTAGTAATATCACCTTTTTTCGACGAATATAGACGTACACTATTATATTTATAATTATTTACCCCAGGAGTAATTAAATATACTATCCTGTTTGTACGTGTAACAGGTAACAATTTTGAAGCTAGAGTCATAATTTTTCGCTGTTTGAATAGCTAGTGCTTTTGGAATATTCCAAACCAAAGCAAGTAATGACTGTTATGATTAGGTAAATATGCCGGATTGCACAAATGTCACACCGACAAGATAGGTGCGATCCACTTGAGAATAATTTGGGCAATATCATGATCATAAGACGATAGGTAGGTAATTCTAAATAGGTATTATTTTTTAAATATACATACAAATTTATGTACCGAAAAGACAATTTGAACTGGTTTACTACTATCATGGAAGACAAAATAAACTTCCGAGATCATTCGGCTAGTTTACAGAATTGACTGTATTAGTCTTCGTGTCTGCATACTTTGTAATATTTAGTAGGTATACCAGTAATATTTTATATGCTACATGCTAAATATGTAAATGTATACTTTAGCTGTGAATAATAATGATGTCAACAAAGTAGAATATACATTTGTAGAATACTAGAATTCTTAAATATTTAAATGCAATAACAAAATCATTTAACTTTTTATTGTTTCGAGAAAAAAAACTATATTCATAAGCATATTAAAATCTTAGTAGAAAATTTAAATTGACTTACGTCGCCTTACATGAAAGTGACATGTTGTCAATTTGTCAATCAGTCAATGTCAACTTTAATCTTTGTCTTTCCAACAGTTTTCCACTGCACTTTTTTATACGTAAAGATAGTAAAGTGAATGTAAATATGATCGTAATACGCAATATCTATATGCACAATACCTGAGCTAAATCACAGGTTGTAGATTAGTGACAGTAAATATTAGAGGAAGGTAATATCATAATGGATTGGATAATTTCCGACGAATTGGGTTTGACCGTTGGCCATCTGGTGGGCTGGGGAGCAGCTGGTGCTATGATAGTGGGTGGAGTAGCCCCATACATTCCTCAATATAGACAAATCAAGCGAACCCAAGACGCAGATGGATTTTCCCTCTATGTGTGCCTGACACTCCTCATTGCAAACACATTGCGCATATTATTTTGGTAAGAATATATTCATTGTTTTCTTATACAAAAATGTATCAATAGAATGCTTCATATAGATTGCGAGAATTGTACCATACCTTTACTAAATTGAATGCTTTATAATTCGTTTTTAAATTGTTGGTTAGATTTCTATATGTTATCCAGATATGTAACATCACGCCGGTGATCCCCGAAAAGGTAGACAATGTAGTGTAAAACACTCATGTTTGAACAGTTACGTTTGTATCCCACAATGGGATGGGGTGGGTCTATGGCCATACACACGGCCCAAATTCAGACTCTTACACTAGAGATTCTAGTTATAAAAATCCAGTAATACCTGGCTCGGGATTCTAACCAAGGACTTCTCGATTAGTGGTTACACTTGCAACCATTCAACCAATGACACAGTCAATCCAGACACAAAATAATAAAGACTTGATAAAATACTTTCAGGTTTGGCAAAAGGTATGAATTGCCGCTTTTGATTCAGAGTGTAGTGATGAATATAACAATGTTTGCTATGATCCACCTGTGTGTCACAGTTCGTAAAAAGAATCAGATAATTAGAGCAAGGGAGAGAATATTTACAGGTTTGTATCACA
>DVPD01000708.1:0-10591 GCA_018237605.1 Apyrrothrix (Melanopyge) sp. n. Burns01
TTTGTGAAGCAGCATTTTCCAAGATGAACTTCATTAAGAATAAATTTCGATCTCGACTTACTGATGAACATCTCCAGGATTTAATAGCTTGCACTAATTTTACTCCAAATTTCAGGCCGATAGTTCGCAATAAAAATGTCATTTATCACATTGATATGTAAAAAAAACCTGTTTTTTCTGGTATCACATTTATTTAATAAATATTTTTTCAATACAATTTTGTGCGGACCGCGATGGTCATTTAATTTATCAAAACGGACCCCGAGCGAAACTAATTGGTGACCCCTGGTGTACATATGGTACAGTATAGTGTTTTAGATATTTTATAATATACGAATTATCACATTGTAAATTTAAATTATCCCGCGTGTGGCTGCGAGTCGGTATTAATGTTTTAATACAGCGGTGGTTTTTACAGCGCCAGCGCGCGTCTGTGCACGTACATAACATGTATGTACCTACATAAAACAGAAACGCGCCGCCTTCAATAACTACGCGTCCTCCTATGCAGCGTATCTTGTTTAATAGCAACTTATGAATTAGCATCATTTCAATGAACATTTTGAGATGTCGTTTACGAAGTATACAATACTCGGGGTAATTTTAAATAGATCCGAGGTCGCCATTGCGGACCGTGGCGGCAGTTTCGGCGCCGACACCACACAATGCAAAGAATGCTCGCTGACAACTGCGAGCGCGCGATGCAACGAACCTTCATTGATTTCGTGTCATTTTCGACACTCCTGCCACTCAACGGTCAACCGCTTTATTAGAAAACTAGAGTGATACAAGGAACGTTTTGTACGTTACAAGTTTGTGTCAGATGTCCTTTTGGAAAAAGTGTTTGTACGGCGGAAAGCAAGAATGTATTTCTCATACCAAATAATAATTGAATAATAACGTGAGTTGAGAAATGAAATAATTATACTGTTCGGTTCATTAACTCGTGCTTGTCATTCATCGCAACCGTTAGACGTAGGGGAATGGCCGGTTTAGGAAAACCTAATCGAAAGGGCTGCGGTCAACTGAAACGCTTGGAAAAGACACAGTGTCCCTCAATGAAGAGACTAGTTTGGGCGCCACTAGCTGCGCGGACGGGGGACATGACTTGTTTAGTGAGCCTGTAGCATTTCCACCTTTGCTTAATTTGCATGGGTGAATACTTCCGATAAAACATTTCTTGTCGAGTGTACATAATACTGCTAAGAAAACACAAGTAATATTGTTAGCCATACATATACGGCGAACAACACCGTAAATGAATCATGGCATATGCGTTCCTTGTTGGGGCGCAAAAAGAGGTTTGTCGAAAATGCTCGTCCTCCGCCGAACAGCGCGGCCGCGGGCTTCGGGAGCCGGACTCATCCCTTATTTATTTATACCGGTATGAAGAATGTACGCTTTTTGTACAGCAATAACAGCGAGCGCCCCGCGCCGCCCCGCGCCGCCCCGCGCCTCGCCGCGCAATCCGACACTGCGAATTCTTTAATTGACGAAATGCAGCGCCACAGCATTCCGCTCCGGATCGTTAGGCTTAATGCGACAATGTCACATAGATTAATAATGGCACATTGTCGCTATTGCTAAATAAGGACGCTGTGAGCGTTGTCCACTTTGGCTCCGCGATCGCCTTTCGTACTTATCTGTTTTTTCCTTCCGCGCCACTGGCTTATTTACGTTACGGTAAGATGAAAGAGTTGTCTTGTCTACTTACCGTCATGTTCTTTGTGCAATAAGACATAAGATAAAATGTCGTTTCTATCTTTATGTTTTTTAATTATTTGTTACATTTTCTCATAAAAGTGTAGGTTAATAACTTTAATCACAGAAGATTCTCAATACTATAATAATCCTGAACAAATGAACGACAATTTATGGACCTTATAAAATAAGTAGCTCTCGTCTGTCCGTACAAACGTAGGTAAGACAATATGTGAACGTGGTATGTACTGTATTTTAAAAATTACTTAAGGTGCGCAGATTACTTTGGATATTTCAACAGCTCTTCGATGCAATACTTACGGTCGAACGCAAGTAAGCACACATTTAGAAATGTCTGTTTATCATCGCAAAACCTATTAAAATTATTTTCATGAAACTCACTATGAAAATGTTAACTGAAAGGAACAGTGAGCTGCTTGTTTTGGCAGCAGTGAGCGCGGAGTCGTTAGCCGCTGAGGCCGCGCCTGGCCCTCCCTGCGCACCGGCCTCGCCTATCTCGGTGCTAACTAGCGCTCCGATATTGCAGGATCAATAAATAAATGCGACATACTTAACTAATGTCGTGCTTTGAAATTGGTAGAGACATTACACTACATTAAGAAGTTATAAGATATTCTCGAGTACGTTTTATTTGGACGAATATGTATAATGAAGCGGCGAGGCGGCGTTGCGACACCTACGCCTAACGTTTCCGCGCGGCCGCGCGGCTACAAGCGGCCGCGCCGCAGACGTGTTATTTATTAACGAACCGAATGATCGATGGCTGGACGCCGCGCCGGACGCGCGTCTCCGTGGACGAGCGCTTTCCAAACTGCCGCCGACACTTCTCCGAGCGCTCGCCGCGACCTCAGATAAATCTTCATCCGAACGCTCGCTCGACTTCGATCCCACTCAAAATTCTTATTTTTCTCGTTGCGCGCTGTCTGGAGCCTTTTCGATTCCGCGAATCGATTTCAATTTTTAAGCAGTCCGGATATGTCATTCAAATTGATAATATTCATCAGATCGATATTGACGTTGATGTATTTTCGTGTAATGTAACGAGCAGAATATTAGCGCAAGGTAGAGCGGTGCTCCTCGGGCGTGCCGTAAGACACACCGTTGGGCATCAATAGCGCATTCGTGAAACTGATCAAGGGCATACTTATCTAACAAACGGTTGTGAATGAGAGCCCGAAGCGAATGCTTTGTGTACGTTGTAGACTCTCCTTCAACCCTTCGCTTGAAGCCATCGGTTCCGCTCTAG
This sequence comes from Apyrrothrix (Melanopyge) sp. n. Burns01, assembly GCA_018237605.1. NCBI lineage: Eukaryota > Metazoa > Arthropoda > Insecta > Lepidoptera > Hesperiidae > Apyrrothrix > Apyrrothrix (Melanopyge) sp. n. Burns01. The sequence goes on from DVPD01000708.1 coordinate 2,969, forward strand.
CATACGTCACGTCTTCGTGACAGCTGCGCGCGATACTTTCTAATCGCTGTATTCAATAGCCGCCGGCGAACAAACAAGCGAGAAGTAGGTACGTTGCGAAACATGAGCGCGCGGACAATGACGATAAAGAAACAGTCGTCAATTAATTATTTATCTATAGTGTTCGCGACATGCTGTTGACAATAACATATGTCGCTTGTGACCGCGTGTCCGATCGCAATATTGCAAGTGCACAGTTCAGTGTTACCGTACCGCGGCCAGGCCGCAGCGTATACACGTGGAAGCCGACGATAGGAAGCGGGCGCACACTCGAGGCTCGGCTGCGCAGGGCAGGTTAGACCAGTCCCGGCGGCCTCGCAAGGACCCAGCAAACCTGTTAGATTCGTTGCACGATTTTTACGTGCGCACCTACCGGAATCTCATTCACGTGCTCCGCCCGCGCCCGCCGCCCCTCTGCGCGCCTGCCTGCCAGTTAACTCGTCAAATGACTCACGCATTGGCTGGTTAAATGCCAAAAGCTGGCTTTTCTAGTTTTCTGAACCAATTGGCACATTCTATTCTCGTTTGGCACTTATACGGCATTCCGCAGCAACCTACGTCAATTGATCCACGCCCGCGAGCTCACCACCTCCACACGCCGCATGCACTATCAGTCGCGATTGTGCCGCGAGATGCTTTCGAAAGTTAATTATTGCACGTGCAATGTAGTCGCTTCAATTATCCAAAACCAAGACTGCGTCACAAGATGTTTTAATTAGTTTTAAAGCAGATCCAATACAAGTGATGTCGTCGTTAATTATTCCCAACCACTGCCCATGCTAATTAGATACGTAGATGGTGAGCTCACAATATCGGTTAGCGCAGTGCATCTGCCACAATAACAATAATGACCTTTCGTGATATCAACAAACACCAGGAACAGGAATCAGGTAGAACTACGATCCGGTCAAACTCGTCCGACGCGTGCTTCCAACATTTTTTATTTATTTGTCTGCATCGTCGGATACCGCTGGCCGTGACGTCAGGCGACCTAAACTGGTTGGCGAGGGAACAGGGATTTGCCTCATATCCTTCCGGTTCTGCGAGTAGTTTGGACCTGTTCTACATTCAGGTTGCGCGCCAGCGAGCGACCCCGGCGCGGTGACGTGTGGGCGCCCGACTAATGATCTCTCGAACCGATGCGACGTCCAAATCGGACATAGAGCCTCGCGAACATCTCCAGAACGGAGTCGCAGCTCGTAACAGTGCCGCGGCGCTCGAGGGGAACCGGCCACCTGTCTCGCTGACTCACGGCGTACACAACAATTAGCGTGCGTATTACATCGTTGCGCGGTACGCCGTTGGTCCCGTCAAAGGTCAGTATTCGTACCGAAATGGTCACGCCTAATAACTGGTTCGTAAGTTGTAGTCGATCCAGTCGTAAAACAACAAGCTCGGAATACCAGTCTCTTACGCTATGTTTACTCCATTGACTTGCCGGAGTCAATGAAATTTGATTAAATGTTATGAGCAGAAGACGTTATTGCATGTCGTCGTTAAGGTACACGTTTGCGGAATACGTGTATGTACATTGCAAAATACATTCACACACGTGTTCAATATTATGGCCCGATATTAAGAAAACAACAAGCTCTTAAATTTCAGACTTTAGTGACATCGTGATGCCGTTTGGAATGACGTTCCGAGGGATAAGCACATATTGCTCGTAAATTATTGCTTAAAGTATGTTTTGAGGAATGACTAACTTTTTTTTATTTGCTTTAACAGGAGACGTAAGGAGGTGATGGAGGTGAGCGGCGAGTCCTGGCGCGCGTACTACGCGAGCGGGTCGGAGCACCCGTTGAGCGCGGCCGCGTCCGGCGCGCTGGGGGTGGCGGAGGAGCCGCAGCCCCAACCCCTCGTCGCGGACTACTACAAGCTGCCGCCGCTAGCACAAGACAGCCACCTGAGCCTCCACAAGGAAGTCTGGTCGTGAGTGCCGTCACTTGTACCATCTTTATTATCTCTTGTTACTTTTACAGTGATGTATTTTAAATAAAAAACAGGCGTTTTACATTTTTATACCAATTATTTAAATATAATCATTGACTATGGGCTGACTTGAAGGTAATAACATCATATATATTTAACTCTTTCAATTACAGAAAGCAGTAAATCTTATGTCATGGCAGAACATATTTAATATGATACCGAAAAATCGATCGTTTCTCACGGCCGTCCCTCGAGTGCGTCGCGCGTGGTACGTTACGATATCGTTAAATTCGGCGAACTGTTCTCCGCGGGGAATACGGAATGAATACGCGTAAAATTTATATGTAAACTATGATAATGTAGGTGCACTCCTTTGTGTAGCTAGACATGTTTTTGTACGTGTACAGTGCCGGCGGGGCGCGCTGCAGTCTCACGGCCGAGTACGCTGAGACAGAGGCCGCGTGGCTTCCGCCCCAGCGAAAGGTGTAAGAATAACAAATAATAAAAATGTTAATGTTCCACTCAATAAATCATAAGCTCTCATTTGAATTCCTATAGCGGGATTATCGAAGTGAGAGTTCGCAACTGCCGACGATATCTCATCCCCTTATGCCTCGCACCGTATATCATTTGAATATTACCATATCCTTTAGTCGTTTGATTGCCAAATTTTTTTGCTAATCGTTTTTTATGGATGCTGGTGTTGCTGTATGAAATCGATATCTATTCGATACCTACGATTTTAAATGACGTCGTAGTCATTTTAGACATGAAGTGAATTTAAAGTATAAAAGATGTTTCACGGGGAGAACGGCTGTAAGCTTCATATTATTATATAAATTCCTATATTTTTTAAGTCGCGACCAGACATATATATACTGTACATATCGGACGTATACGCGAAGTGATACAATAACACTTTCAAAGTTAAGTAGGATGAGCATGTTTGTGCACCCGACGTTGTTCCCATAGAAATGCGACCCCGATCTAATTATGCCGGCTTTTTGAAACAGATTGTTAACAGCGTACTTGAATGGCGTCACAAAAATGAGCAAACCTCGTTTCTTATTTTTTAATACGACAACAGTGCATGAATGATATTAAGTATCTTATTCAATAGTCACATCCAGAAATGTAGATAATAATTACAAAACTTTTCGTCGTAAACATGGTGAATTTCTTGCGTTTCTGAGAACCTATAAATAAAAAAACATTTTTGGTGCGGTCGAGCACAGCCGTCATGAGCGCGGAGAGGACAGCACGCGGTGCTGTGTTGTGTATATCGACACTTGTTTAGTTTAGAGCTCGACGAGGGCGGCGGCTTGTTTCGGCGCGTCACTGTCGCCATCGCTTACGGGAGTGCATAAATACAAATGATGACAATAGACGGATGTGGCTGGAAGCGGCTCACATTGACAAGGACGCCCAGGACTTGTCTCGGCGTATTGTCGGCGCGCGTCCCACGCGCAGCTCCGCCGCTCCGCCGCGCCGCCGCTGCGCCGCGCCGCGCTGCTATTTCTCATTCATACATTCAAGACGACAAGGAACGCTGCGGCGCGTCGCGCCCACCGGCGCGGTGCCGTCGCATGCGTTTGTATGCTAATCCGTTATATAGTTCTGTGCCACAGCATCGTCAATTTCGAGACGCTGTATTTGTTGTTTCAATCGGTCGCAATATTTGAATTGAATACTCTATACATGTAGAAATTAACTAGTTCGATCTGTGCATTACGTGGCTTCTAGGTTCGTAGGCGTCGACGTATTTTGTAAGCGCATTGCACAGTCGCGGGCGCCGCTCGCCGCATGCAGGACCTCGGCTAATATTAGAACTGCTAAGAGAAAACGTTGCCTATAACCATTAATAGTTGTCGGCGACTCTCGAATACTCACGTTACATTAGCATAGAAACACGTGATGGGATGGCTCCGGGAGGGCTTGACCCTGCCACTGTAAGCTTTTGCAACGGGAAATCAATTTCTCCGCGTCGCTACCAAACCACATGGAAAGTGTTGCTGGAACTGTTTCGTTTAGGGTAACTCTATCAATCGCTTAATATTTAATTCGAACTTTTTAACAATAGATACCTTACATATATCGAATATAGTGAACAAAACGTGTGAAGCAGATGTGTTTCGTAATGCAGAAAGTCGTTTGTACGAATTTCTCGTCAAATGTTAATACTTTGTTACTAACCAATGACGGAAATGTATCAAGTTTCCCCAAAAAAAACGTGCTTATCGACACTAGTCTATACCAATAAACGAATACGAATACTAATATTTACAATAATATTATAAAGAGGTAATGTTTGTGAGTGATAAAGTGGTAATGTTCGTGAGTGTGTTTGTATGTAGCGGGTAATCTTCGTCGCCACTCAGCCGAATATTTAACTTCCTTCAGCAGCAGAACGTTATGTTATCACTGAGTGACTTAGGCTATATTTTAATTTAAAAACCAATAAGAATCGTTATTAAAACTTAAATAATGTACCCCAAAGTGTAAATAAAACACATGAAAAATGTTACATCGTATGCGCTGCTAAAACTATTGATGATAGAACACAATAATTTACTACAGCTTTGAAGAACACATCATTATGGTATAAATCAATTCGACATAAATTACCTCATATCAGGACTGGTTCAGTACCCGTATATTATTTCTAAAATTATGCAATTCGGACAATCCATTCGAAAATATCATGAGTGTCAAATGTTTTAGAAAATTAAAATCGTTAGACGATGCATAACTGGTCATACTCGTATTATTAACAATGTATGAATCGTAGAATTCTAATGCAAGATTTTTTTAAAATTTTGATTACACCTGTAGCAAGAGGGTCGGTTCGGTAGTAAATTATATTGTGTTCGTAGTTATAGAGAAAGAAAAAGTATAAATGCGATTGAGCAAGTATCGGAGTTGCGAAGTCGCGAGGTGTTCGTAAAAACTCGGGAGCTGGAACCGTGTGACCCATTAAGGTCTGAAACCGGTTCCCTCTCGAAGACACGGCCGCATTGTTAATGTCATAGCAGTTAATGCCATTCAATTCCCCTGGAAACACCCGACCCTCCTATAAAGATAATACGTAAAAAACGTGTCTCCGTCCGCACGTCGCGGCGGCGCGGTCATCGCGTCCTCCTTGACCACGCTTTATACTGCGTACCCTATTGGAGCGACGACTTGGGAAACTCAAATCTGTCGTTACAACGACTTTTGCGAATTATTGGCCGCAGCTGTCCGCTGCTTGTATTATTCCTTCTCGTTATTTGTGCACTGGAGTAGGTAGCTCTGGCCGCTGCCTAATTATCATGGCTTGTCTTCAGATGTCCATGCCGACAGTTCCGTATTGTCCTATGGGGATAAGACACTTTAGCCGAGTGTAATATGTCACCATATCAATTAACAAAATCAAAGTCAACTAGTATTCGTAATCCAGGTAATAAATAATATATGCGATGAGCGAAAAAATATAGAAATACAAATTACAAACACTTTTTATTATACTTATGTATAGATTATGTCCAAGGCGACGTCCAATTATATACCTGTGCTTGAGGAAATAATTTTCAATTAAAAACGTTGATAACGCATTAGATCCGTCCGTCCGTGAGAAAAGTAGCAATAAACCTACATTCGGCCAAATGATATATTCAAATAGGCGGGAGTCGCGTGTGTGTGTCTGCTCGGCGACGACCTGCGACTACCTTCACTCTCCATTTATATCCAAATTCCGGAAGTCAAGTGTAAAAACTTCTTCCCATGGGTTCTGCGAAATAATATGTTTACACGAGAACGGACTACTATTGTAAATGTATGGAGTCGCAGTTCGCGCCGACACCGAGCTCTGGCGCGGGGCGCTCGGTGTGCGTGTTGATTGTTTCATTATTTAGTATTTGCTGGTGAACGTAGCTAGATAAACTGCTTATAATCATTTAATTAAAGCACTTTTTATTTTAATGTTTACGTATTTAAGTTTTTAAAAAACAATTGCAGCCGAGATTTATCCAATTAAATTTCAACGAATTCAATTTACATGCACGTACATGTAAGCAGTCGGATCGTCAAAATTCATTATAATTTGTAATAGATCGGTTAAGTGCACAGTAGTGCGACGCATTGGAAATGCACGAGGGTTACTTGCCCCTAAGCATCGCATTGTGAATGTCTCATCACGTGTGAAAGGGTGTTAAGTAAACATTGCAAATAATTATAAAGCCGACTGCATCTCGCATGCATGAAAATTTGATATTTGCATGTAAAATATAGGACACAGTCGCAAAAGGAGGTGTTCATTGTGAGCGACCTTTTGTGCCAAACGGTGTTATGGTAATGTGACGCAACACGATACCCGTATCAGATCGTCATCTCGCTTTGGGAACGCAGGCATCTGCAGCCGTTGTCGCCGCTTCCTCCAGTACTTACACAATTATATACGCACTATTGTATACACGTGGAATGTCATCCGAGCAAAGAAAGAACCCCTTCATGTTTTGATGAGTAATTAGGACTAATTAGGAGAGATTCAAAAAACATTTCGCGTAGGTCATTTCGACAGTTATTTTCCTCATATTTCAATTGTAATGCCACACCTCAATATCAAATGAGCTAAGTTTCGGTAAGAATGCAAAATAGAAAGCAACATTAAATCAGAAAATTCGTATGTGAACAGTTGTATCAATTGGTGACGTTAGGTTGCTTGCCAGGGCGCAGGCCCGGAGCAGGCCCGGAGCAGGCCGAGCGTTCAACGCGTGCTTACATCTCCGTTCAACATGGCTCATCATTACACATTCGTTACGTCCTGCGCTTACGTACATTTGCTAATACACCCTGAAATATTTCATAAAAGCAAGCTTTATCTTATCGTACGTCCGATTTCACACTCATCGCGCTCCTGCTGCGGCCCGCAAGTGTAACTCGTGAGGAATAAGCAGGGCGAGAACTGCGCTCGCAGCCAGCGGCGCGCGGCAGGGCGCGCGGGAGGGCGCGCGGGAGGGCGCGCGTCCTGCCCAATTCGGACGCATGAAATAGTGCCGCGAGAGGCGCTTATCTAAAATAAACATCTGAGCGCCAATGAAACATGTCTTCAATTATCATAAATCGACACGCACTGACGTCGCCGCGCCCCGCGCCCCGCGCCCCGCGCCCCGCGCCCCGCGCCCCGCGCCCCGCACGCCGCCGCCAGGTGACTGCGCTTACTCACATGCAAACAAATCTACATGATTTAATGTAACTGTCTCTGCAGTATATGTAGTCATCTTAAATGAACAGCGGAATAATCAGCGGCCGTTATCTCCCCGCGGACTATTATAAATAAGAATCCCGGGCGGGACGGCTCCCGCGACGCCCTACTCCCGCTTTGCACTGCTACTGACTTTTGCTCCCTTCGTTTAAAATTATCACAAAAATTGCACTAATTATTATCTTGTAGGCAACGACAGATAGTTAGTTAAAATATTATTTACGTCTAAATCTAACAGAATAAATTAAATGACTAGAACAACATGTAAAACAGGACACACGTTAATTAATAGGTAACTATAAATCAACAAAATCAAACAGGGCCTGGCACCCACCACGCATCACCTTAACTCAATATGAGTGTAATACAAATGACAAAGTGGTAACCATTCTGAAGATGAACGGTCACAATGA
>DVPD01000709.1:0-10589 GCA_018237605.1 Apyrrothrix (Melanopyge) sp. n. Burns01
AAGAAAAAAAAAAAAAATCGATTTTTTGAAAATTCTAACTGTATATAACCCCTTAAAGGTCCTGTACACCTTAACAATTGTACAAAGCGACGTGGCGACATTGTAGATATAAAAATAGGGTGGTAATATAAGCTATCTGATAACGTATAAAGTTTTCGCTCGCTCGCTACAATCACGTTTTGTCCTCGAACGAGTTAGTGAGTCATCCGCCAGCATTCAAGTGCCCACGCGTGAAGTGCGTGGACGTATTATTATTCCATTTGATGTGTACAAAACGGTCTTGTCACTGTTCAGACGGTTCAGTCTTCAGATATTGAGTTTTATGATCGGTGCGAAAACAGGACAAAAGATGTTTTTTGTGTTGTCATAGACAGTTAATAGTTTTTGTTGTTTGTAGTAATACTTTTATTTATGTTGTGGGAATAAAATAATTATGATTAATTAATAATATGTATGTTGTTATGAGAGAATAAATATATTACAACTGTTATTAAACTAATAAGGTTTTTGTTAACACTCTTGGTCCAGCCTCCAATGAAAGATAATTAGGGTATGTAGACTTGACCACACTTAGCCACATAGGTAAACTTGACACTGTTACATGTAGTTTAAAATAGAATTTTAAAACTCATTATTCTGTTACATATTCTGAATATGTATTTTCAATTATGAACATCCCTGTGTCATACTGTATCAAATCCTGTGATATTGTCAATATTTTGTTACATTAAAACCTAATCATGAAGAATTGTGTTTAAAATAAAACAATAAAAATAAATGCGAATCAATGTATTAATCAACCAAATAAATGACCGGGTCTCAAACTAAATGCTGTGCATGCTGCAAGTGGCTGGTATGCAGCACAGGAAAATTCTACATTTCTTAAGCGCGTGGTGAGGACACGGGTTGCACAGCTCTGTAGTTATAATTAAGTTGTTTTTTATCCAGTGTACGATATACTGGTTCCTTGGTAGAGTGCTTGCAAGCGCTGCTGATCGAGACATTCTCGGTTCGATTCCTTGGTCGGGTACTATCGTTTTTTTTTTTATAACTTGGAATTTCTAGTAGCAGCTCCGAGTATGAATTTGTGCTCGGTATATGGCAATAGACTGACCCCCCATTTGACGGTTCTTATGACGGTGTAGTACAGTCCACAATAACTTCCGGGGAATAAAGGCGTGAAGTTATAAAAAAATGTCGATGGACCCCCGTCAGGAACGAAGATCCTCATATTATTTCAATTCTAAACGTGATTTAATATGTAGATTTTTATTGGTTATATTAAAATTTTGTCATGGCAAAAAGCGCAATCCTGTTTTATTTAAATCTCTGTCCCTCTCTCATTTGTATAATTTATTTCAATTTTACAAAACAAAAATGTCAAGTAAGAAATTCAATTAATAAATCTTATGTAATATTTTATGGTAAATAGCCATTTTTAAATCACAAATATAAATTACATATGAAACAATATTAAACAAAAACATCCTTATATTTTCTGTAAGAATGTGGGCGGTATCAGCTGTGGTACATCGCCACTCGATCTGCACGAACATTATCTCACTTGTAACGAGAACAACAATTGAAATAAGAAAAAAGAATTATTAATTTCTTACCCAGATGTCAGAAATAGTAGATCATAATAAATAATAGAAGAAAGAAAGAATAGAAGGTCAGAATGAATAATAGTAGAAAGAAATAATGGTAGATCAGAATAAATAATAGTTGAAAGAAAGAATAGTAGATCAGAATAAATAATAGTAGAAAGAAAGAATAGTAGCTCAGAATAAATAATAGTAGAAAGAAAGAATAGTAGATCAGAATAAATAATAGTAGAAAGAAATAATAGTAGATCAGAATAAATAATAGTCGAAATAAATAATGGTAGATCAGAATAAATAATAGTAGAAAGAAATAATGGTAGATCAGAATAAATAATAGTAGTAAGAAAGAATAGTAGATCAGAATAAATAATAGTAGTAAGAAAGAATAGATCAGAATTTAGCCTATAGTCTAAATGAAATTTAAAGTATGATTTTATAAACATTGGCAGTTAAAATTGAATAATTATAGACCTCTTCTTTTGTACAAATCATATCCAATATTCTGTATTGACTGGCTTCTTGGTTGAGTGCATGCAATCACATCTACTGATTGAAAGGTCCTGGGTTAGGTACCATGTATATTGGATTTTTTAGCTTAGTTTTTCTAAGAATGGACCGGAGTCTGGATTTGTGCTTAGTGCATGTCAATAGTAGGCTCATCCTCTATTTTAGTGGGACATAAACATGATGGTAAAACGTGGGAATGTACTACACTTCTCTGCTTACGTCTTCAGGGATTACAAGCCTGATGTTAAGTTTTTTTGAATATTATTATCAGTGATATTATCAATTATGGAGAATTACGATTGTCTAACTAGAGAATCAGCAAAAGAGCTGGTGCAAGAAACTGAGCTCTTTGATCCGGGAACCTGCAGCCCAACATAGGGTTATGGACAAAAACCCCTCAAGAGAACGCTATGTCTACCAATGGACTTTACAGGCTGAAAATGATGATGAACTAGAAAATCTAGAATCGAATATATCATTTAAACACATGTCAATTTTCATTGAGAAATATAAATTTCCAATAGTATTACAGACAATAAATAAGTTGTATACATTTTCCATATACCTAAAAACCAGGTGTATTAAAGTCCAAATAAAAAAGTAAATGCTTTATTTTTAACAGAGTAGGCAAATTTAACAAGTCTTGGGTTCTCATCCATCATATAATCAGTTTGACCAATATGGCAACTAATATCTATAGAAAACACTAAAATAACAGGGCTTATTAGAATTAAAGGATTTTAAAAACTGTTTTTAACTCAACTTTACTACACATGGCGCCAGTGATTGTGGCTTGCTCTATAAACATAGCTTATGTAATTTCGAATGAATCTCTTCTGGAATGTATCAGCAAAGCCGGAGATGTGTGTGACTGACGATGACCACTTTGCCGTCGTCCTGCAGATCCCGCAGTACCTCATCCAGCTGTTCACGCGATACCGTCTGGGGAAGAGAATTTATAGAATTAAAGGAACGAGTTAACATAACAGTTACAAGATTATAGTTTGCAAAGTAAATAGCATATGAGTGCTCTCTGCCTACTCCAAAAAATACCTGGCGTGACGATATAATATTACATCATACATTTCATAATATTACATTATATAACATGATATAATATTACATCAGCATTTTGACTGGAAAACAATTGAGCAAAGAAAACAACTGCAACATTCTTTGCTGATGGATATCATCATCATCATCGTCCTACTCCCGTCCGCTGGTGGACACAGGCTTCTCCACAGCAGGCCACTGAGCTCGATCTTCACCCAGCCACTTCGCGTATATCGTCACTCAACCTAGCGGGAGGGTGTCCTATGCTGTGTAGGACGCCCTCAAAGGTACACCAAAACTGGATATGCAAAAAATATTAGTATGTGTATGTACAATCTGCGAGTTGGCGTTGATCTCCTGCAGCAGCTTGGCGTGCGTGAGGGTGTGCGGCCGGGGGTAGCGCTGCAGCAGCTGCTGCAGCGCGGCCAGCAGCTCGGCGCGGCGGCGGCGCGCGGCGGCACCCAGCCCAGTCGTCAGGATGCCCACGTCGATGCGGCCCGACGCCGGGTCCGTGGCCGACTGCTTCAGCGCCTCGCGGTGCAGCCTGGCATCAGGTTAAGAATACAGATAACTTCTTTTGTTAACTGATTAAGGTTACCAACTACAGTCATCTATGGATAAAATAGGTTTCAATAAATATTTCTGTAGTTCCAGTGAGCAAATATTCCATAATGTAATAAATCCTTATTAATTCTAAAATAGTCAATTTTTTAATTTTGTAGATCAATGTTTACGACTCGATCAATGTACGATACGATCAATGTTTTACTATTATTAATTTCAATTAAGGAAATGCACTTTTAAAATTTATCACTTCAATTTGTCCAGTCACCAAACTTCGAACAGCTAATCGTGTATACACATTTGCTTTATAGAGGAAAAAATCCACAGCAGCTCACAAGGCGTTTAAGTACTGGAACAATACCTGGCGGCCTCGTCGACGTCCGCCACGTGCACGACGCCGGACAGCCGCACGCGCGCGTGCGCCTCGGCCAGGCGGATGAGCGACTCCAGCTGGCGCGGGTAGGCCGAGATCTGCCCGCGCCCGCTGCCCACCCGTCTGCCACGTACATTGATAGCGTGTGAATGAATGGCTGAGTGAATGAGTATAGCTGAGTGTTGGGAATGAATGTAATTGAATGTTTGAATTAACTTATTATCGATTTAAAACAATGGAATCTATATATTATTACGTAAAGAAATCTCTGTACATATTCATTTTCGGGGACATTGTTAATAAAACGCGGTAATGGTGGACAACAGACTGGACTTTATTTGCACAGATATCGTAATAAGGTACATAAGTTTACACTCATATAATAGATGGCGTTACTGGGATGATAAAATGAAACACAATGTTTGCATTCCATATTGTCAATGTCAAACACAAAATCGTCTGTGATTAAACCATAGAGATATTGTAATAATGAAGTACAAAATGAACATAATACAAATATATTACAAAAAATAAAATTAAATCCAGATTATATGATTAAATTCGCGAGGATATTATTAAATTTAGGAACATAACCCGATAAACAGTATATTTGCCGAGTGGAATGGAGATAACCAGGATGATAATTGGGATATTGTGTGCCTCGTTGGTCGCGTTGCTCGCAAGCGCGGCTGACGATTGTAACGTCTGGGTTCGATTCCCGGGTCGGGTACTATTGCATTTTTCTAACTTAGATTTTCTAATAGAAATTTCTTGTAGTGGCTCGGTGTCTGAATTTGTGTCCGTTGTTTGACAAAAGGCTTACCATCTATTCCATAAAGGTATTTATGTATAACTGGTGAAACTGGTGTACTACACTACTCTGCCTCCCTCTTCAGAGATTACAGAGGTGATGTTACGTTAATAATTGGGATATATTTGCACGAGGCAACACATACTGGAAACAAACACATCCTCATCATATTTTAGTACAGGCAGGTTTTTAGGTAGACAGAGAACATTGAATGCCAGATATCTCTATCCGTATCGTTCAGTTGGAGGCTTCAGCTTTTAACACTTAATATTATGTAAAGCCTAGTTGTACATGAGAAATATAAAGCAATATATTCACCTCATATCTACATAGGCATCAATAAGCCTCTGCTGAGCCACTTCGCTGAGTACGGGATTTATGTTTTCCTTGGCGAATGCAATGTAATCCCGCATTAAGCTCATGTTCTGTAAATTGAATAAAAACCGCTCATTAAATGATCAAAAAGTCGTAATAGACTAGTGGTTTACAACGCTCTCATTCCCCGGACAGTCCTAGATTCAAATCTTGGCGCACACTTAAATTACATGTGGTTTCTTCAAATTTAATAACAGTTGAAAATCCATTCGTCGCGCGGACGCCAATCGGCGTTTTTTGACACACAGGTGCGGTACACGCCGATCGGCGTTTTTTTAAATTGCTTATATCTTAGCAAAAACTAGCCAAAACAAAACATATATGCGGTATGTGCACATTTTTTATAACAAGGTACTGCTCGCCGTTTCCGGAATTTGAGCTTTTAGAAAAATTGCGAATTCCGCCCCGCACCTGGCTGATAAGGGTCGTTTTTACAGCCGCAGCGAATGGGTTAACGTAAACGTAGTTAAAATAATCTATGATTGTCCATTATAATATCAGTTTAGTAAACTCCTATAATACCTACTGCTCTTATATTTGAAGATATTTTATTGGATGTTCATTACAAATTTAGAAAAATATGATATACTACGATAGAAAATAGCAAGTTTTTTGTATATAATTTTGACCAATATGTTTCAGAAATTAAATACTTTAAGCACTCTAGGCTCAATAACATACCTACACTGTTTTCATATCCATTTAAAAAACATTTTTATTCATTTATTCTAACAATACTAGGTAAGTGACACTTTAATTAATGCAGAACATTACAATGAAATGAAAAAACATGAAAAACTGTGCATACAAATAAAATAAATAATTGGAATGCTACCTTCTATATATTCACAGATACAAAAATCAACACTGAAGCTTGTTGAAGCTGAAGCGACAAACGATCAATCGCTAAACATTGATTTCATAAATGTATATCAGATGATAATACGCCAAACAATAACAATATATTTTATAATAATTGTACATGAATATTTATTATACAATAGCTTGACTGTAATGCACAAATGTTCCACTGCCGGCGATATTAGTCTTTTTCTGCTACCAGGAAGGTTCAGAGATTATTCGACCAGGCATCTTCAACGAGTGTCACTAGTCAATCCGCCTGTGTTAGCACTGAAAACTCCCAGAAAATAGTTCAAAAAAAGATTTGACGATTTTACAGATCTTATAACCGCAACCTACTGTTGAACCTATTCCCCGTAACACGGTAAAGTTGCCTTTAGACCTGTTCGATTGGCATGGCCGATTGACCATGGCGTCTTAGTACGGTAGCTGAATAAACGTATTCGTCCGAATGCAACCAATTAGGCCTGGTAAAAGCTGTCAACTTGCTTCGATGGAATGTTTAAAATTTAGATGCTTCCAGACCTGTTCCTAACGATTCATGGGACTATTGATTTATTGTATCATTCGGCTATACTGAAAATCGATCAACCAATATACAATCGATCGGTCTGCCCGATCGAATTTAATCGCACAGGTCTGGAGGAGATCTAAAATGTCGATCGACAGGAATAAGGGCTCTTTCAGATCGTAGAAAACAAATGAAAAGTGTACTGAAATTACGGTGGTATGAAAGAGCCCAAAACGATAAGGTAGGCCGAAGCAGCATGATTAGTAAATGTTGACGATCAATTTAATCGATCGATTTACAGACAAAATCGATCGCAGCCAATCGTGTAGGTCTAGAAGCACCTAAACGCTTCAGGCAGTTTGCCATTAGCAAACAACCATCAAAACGTTTGGAGGGTCATTGGGCCCGACATTGGTTCATTGTACACATGGCTTACATACAATATGAAAATACTCTAATATATACAATACTCGATAATGAATGATACTTTCGGAGATACAAAATACGTTAAATATAGTTAAGTGCATAATTTAAGAGATACCTTAATTGAGAATATAAAACATAACCTACTTGTCATTTATTATTATAATCAGAGCGTGTAAAATTATAACGCGTAACTACATTGTGCACTTTCATACAATCTTACGGGAAGGTATTGAACAGGTACCTATACGTTTCTGTGTTATACAATAACTTTCACGTGTAAGAAATAACAATCATACAGTTGTTTTTAGGCACACCAAAATTATACACTGAATTATTGTACCCAGTCGTTGCACTCGGATTAAAACAGTTACCTATACACTTAAGGGTAATTTGACGGTAACATTAATCAATAAATTTATCTATTTATTTACATTGTTTTACAAACAATACGGAAATAATAGAATTCAATAGAGTCATTATACATTTGTATATCCTTAAATTAATGATATTTAAATAATTAACTAAATCAAAGCTGCCCGACAACACAAATGTTGCCATATGTTGCTATTTGCGTACAAATAAAATCAATAATTATCATTTATTTAGGAATTTAATAAAGGAACTCATAGTTCTATTAGAATATGTTGTTAACCGGTTCGAAGGAAGAGATGATTAGATAGATACGCAAGACATAAAAGCTACCGAATCAACCCAACATAACATCAATCCTGTTTTGACCCAAAGGGGTAGGTACAGAAGTGTAGTGATCCCACTTTTCATTAGTTACGTTTACATCGAATCATGAAATAGGTGGTGAGCCTATTGCCCTTTACAGGGCATAAATCCAGATTCTATACAGAATCACTACTAGAAATTTGAACTAGAAAACCTTAAAAAAATCCAATGGTACCCGACCGGGGAATGGAACCCAAGACCTCTCAATGTATCTAATGTTTCAATCAGAAATCTATATAAAATCACAAAGTTGGACACATATAACATTTAAAATGTAAACCTTGAAAAAAGCAAAACAGGTTTGGATGTATCACACAATGAAATTATTAAACATTATGAAATGGTAATAGTTATTCGGTATGAATATTTTATCCTGGTTCAGATGAAATCGGGTAAAGACATGAATTTCCATTTCAATATGCAATTATTTATACTTCTCAAATTTAATCATTAGACTCTGTTGCTGCTTGGCAATTGTTTTGAATCCAGACTTATGACATAATTCTGAGGGATATGTGTTAGCTCCAAGAGTGCAGATTTGTTTATTAATTGAAAAACAAGTTAAATACCATATAAATTTAACTTAAATTTATGACACAGTTTTTTGTATGAAATTGGAAGTACTTAATTATTTTACAGATAGCCTGATAACGTCATTACCACAAGCTAAATGATTAAGATTCTTAACCATACGTTAATTATCTAATATATTTCTAATATACCATTTCAATTGTTGAAAATTAAGAATCTAATGTCTTAAAACATTTTATAGTTATATTGCAGCTGACTTTCTGATTCAAGTATACTGATCTGTATACATATAACAAAAAGGTAAAACAAAAATATAATGCAATAAACACATCATCCCTTAAAAATAATTTTATTATGAATGCAATTAAAATTGGTTGAAAACTTGGCTCTTGTGGTCACTGTCACTATTAAATGAACATTTTTACTCTTTGTATGCTTTGGTCTTTGAACAAAAATTTCTTGAATTTACAAAAAACAGGTCACATTTAATAAAAATAATTGATAATAAAGAGTATGAAATTGATATACCAATTTCGGTATAGATTACCATAATATATTGTACGGATACACAATGGTTTAATTTCTGCAACAATTAAAAATTAGAAGCTTTAAAATTAGAACACATTTGAGGAGCTCTGTTTGTCAGTTGCACAGTATTACTTTGCCAGTTACAAAGATTTTGTTCGCCTATTGCAGCAGTAACTGCAGATATTTGCTAATAGACTAGAAGCGGTGCTTAGGTGTGTGCATCTTTTATCATATTTTGAATAAATGTGTACAGGAGCAAAGACATTTCCCGTATTTTTGTATATTCATAAAGTGGACATTAATTCGACATTGTATTTTTGAAATAATTATTTTGTAACATTAGGTGTAAAAAATTCGCTTATATATAGATTGTTCCATTATGATTGTTTCCATAGCATTTTTTTAAACTAAACTTGTAAGTTATTGTTATTGGCACCAAGTAAAATGATGTACACTTTTTTGTTCATGAAGCTAATGTGTACAGTACAGATAACATGTACACTTTTTTAAATTATAGTCCATTTACAAGAGCTTTCCCAGAATAACAATTGTTCACACATACAATCCTTTAAATATAATTGTATGGAAAAATATAAAAGGCAGTTAAAAAATTGTCTTGTATGAAATATTTTTGTAATATAAATTGTTTTACCATAGTTATTTCTCTTTTAATTTTGTTTCATGTGGCTAGTAAAGATTGTACTTGGAAATCTAAAACTATGTGGCAATGACAGTTTCACTGGATGACATGAGGGAAAATAATTAATGAATATGTGGTTTGAAAATAAAAGCTGAACACACAGATACAACTTTTTAACAAATTAAAGAAATGTATTCTTTTTCAAAATCTAAGACTACTTTCTTCAAAATATGGCTATATAAGCCAATTAAGACCTAAACCCTCTTCAATCAATAATGACTATATAAGATTGAAGATATCTTTGCTTTTTTAGGAGTTCCTGCTCACAATTTTCAATGGCATACTAATATTTCACATAAATTAAATTGAACACATTTGCAATTGCTACAGTTCACAATATATAAATGGTATTTCATAAATATCATACAATATTTTAATAATGTTCTTACATAGAAATAAGTACATTTAAACATGATTCCATTTGTAAATATTTGAGGACAGTCTGTTGTGAACAGTTTTTTTTCCTCGGTGGAGTTATTAAAGTCAACATTTCATTATATTTGATATGGTTAACAAAATTCAATAGCTTTTTAATCAGCAAATTTTATTATGACAACAACGTCTGTTATTTCCACAGCTTAATATTTTTTTGTTTCATCTATAAATATCTATGAAAAATAAGCTCTATTTTTTTATAATGTGATCTTCATAGCAATTGCCAATGGGATACTAATGTTATACAAACAATAACAACCATACTGTCATCATTAGACAACTTTTCTATTTTTTTTTCAAGTTTAGGAAAGCAAAAAGTCTTTTAAACACTTTGGCAATGGCAATGACTTTACTGAGCCACCATTCACATATTGTAAAATTGCATCCCTGCATACATTCTGCAATGTTTTCACTGAAAAGGAAACAATTTGCATTATGATTTAATACTTGCCATACACTTAAACTGAGTTATGGTTATCAATTGTAGCTATGTAAAATGTTTGTATGGTTCTACTAACCTTATTAAAGTACCATGTACCTAGCAAATATTGCATATCTAAAGATAGAATGCAAAG
>DVPD01000710.1:0-10589 GCA_018237605.1 Apyrrothrix (Melanopyge) sp. n. Burns01
CCTTACAAGTCATACCTTTTCAAACGATCTTTCCAATAGTTATCTTGTTATCATTGACAGTTGAACGATGTACTAAAGTGCTAAAACAATGTGACCGCTTAGATTTGTGAAGCTAAAATGGTGGCCGTAAAGCTGAATTGTAGCATAATCAAATGTATCTTGCTTCTAGACTGTGACAATTGTCTTGGTGAACTGAGTTGAAATTAGGACATACAAAAATTTTTGTTAGATTTCTTTTTATACCTAGTTAATCTGTACTATCCTGTTTTGCGGTAACTTAAACATTCCATACCAACAAATTATGGTAGCAAGAGATCCGTAAACGTAGTACTTCACGGATCCGTATTGGGGCAGTGTGGTGACGTGTGCTCCATGCCTCGCGCAGTTACGGAAGTGACACGTGGCCTGCAGTCGTACGTAAAAGGGGTTGCAGCTAAACGTGTTATTATTATAAATTTAAACGCATGAGTCACTGCCGTTGATGCTACTAAAGTGGAAGCTGTAATTGCTAACGGGACGTATGGCCCTAGAATAAACTTGTTAGTCATTAAACCGCACTCAAGTCGATCCACAGTAGACGGGGAGCTCTTGTTTAGTCTTAGGTATATGTGAATACTACTGTCAATGACTCGTGAATAGCGATGTATAATACGTTAAACATAAGGATTAATTATATTTTAGTGACAATAAAACTTCTCTAATACCAAATATCGTAAAAAAGATGGCGAATATTAAAGTATATTACGTCATCTGTGGGGAAAATTCTGGAAAAGTGATATCAATCGAAGATATATTTTAAATTTAAACGTAACATCACGTCTGTAATCCCGAAGAGGTAGACAAAGCAGTGTAGTACAGTCCCGCGTCTCACCAGTTACGTTTACGGCCCACTATGGAATAGGGGGTGAGCCTATTGCCATATACCTGGCTCAAATCCCGACTACGAGCCACTACTAGAAATTCTAAGTTTGAAAAATACATTAGTATCTAATTGTTGTTTCTAATTATTTTCACATAAACAATACTATTCGGGCTGTTTGGTATATTTTCGGGTTCATCTTGACTTCGATCTTGTTCGAGTTTATTTTCCATCCATAAAGCCATAGAAATTCGGGATAATGACATATGAATTTAAAAAAGACTGTACCGACCGTCTCAACAATTCGCTCGGCGATTTACCTTTTTATCTTCAACTCTATCTCGTCTCGCGCTCCGTTAATATGAATATTGAGAAACAGCAGACTCTGGAGATCATAGTTTATTGTAAAACGAGGTATAATCGCAAATTCTGCAAAATATCACAATTTGATTTCTCTGCTGTACCTAAGTCTTCGAACTATAACACTATCTGGTAAAGATTTTTAACTCGCTTCTGAATAGAAGTCGCAGATAAAATGAATTCTGCGAAATACGTTTCTCGTGGATCTGGATATGGGACAGGTAAACGCATTTGCATGATATTGTTAGCCATCCAGACATAGATATTTCATTTAGGTTCCAAACGTTTTTTTCGTTCTAACATTTACATAACGGTGTGTGTTTTATAATCATTTGGTCCCTCAATTTGTATACCATGAATATAATAATACCAACATATCAAATATTATTGATTCCACTTCTACTTGATACCCAGTACCAAACAGAATAACTGAATTACTTGTTTGACTAACACTACAATAATAATGTTAAATTACATGTTCTGAAATGTAATTGCCATATTTTATATTTTCTTTCATCATCATCAAGTATTTTATTGTTCCACTGTTGGCCTCCTCTCAGAATGAGAAGGGTTAAGGCCATAGTCTACCACGGTGACCAAGTGCTGGTTGGCAGATTTATATACCTTGTGTGTCGTGAATTGTTTGAGACTGTAATAACCCATGTTCTTCTATAACCGTTTCTTCCTTCCATACAAGTTGTTCTTCATGGTCGCAAAGTGATACTTTGTATGCATAAAGTGACATAAGTCTCATCACTCTCCACCTCAGACCTTAGATTAATATTAATTAGACATTCTGTTTTCAGCTGTTTGTAGAAAGTTTAAGATGAACTTCTTTTTTATCTTCTTTTTTAACATACATTTCTCTCTAAAATTCTATAACCTCTATAGATTTATTCACTCGTGTATTTATCATCGACTATTTTCCCAAACGAATAAACTCATTTGTAAACGTCTCAAGCATTTGCCGTCTTTACAAACGTTCATCTTTTGCTTCGATAAATTCAATAGTATTTTTGATACTAGAGAAAGTGTACTGTGTTCTGTTTTTTTATTAAAGTGTTCTTCCAGTACTTGTGTTATTCAGTTGATAAAATTCTGTTCATAACTCAAACTTCGTGTTGGTGACTGGGTGAACTGGGATTGTATGAAAATCCTAATGTCGTGCTCACATTTTTCATCAAGGTTAACCACGTTAGTTTCAGTATTGGAAAAAGTTTTTCGGAAAAAGACAGTTTGTGCTAGTGTTATCTTTAGTATAGATCGGTACATTAGAATATAAATAACGTACGGCGCACGTCAAACTCGCATTAATAGAACGGTCATATTAAATAAATGTTATAGATTGGCTGTGAAGCCCCTCCCACGCATTATGATCTACTTGCTAAAACGCATTCCCTTTCTCGTTATTTCCATATTACTCGGACTACTAAAACATATATTCCGGTAAGTTATTAAAATAAGTAATACGTTACTGATAAGCATATATGATATCTTTATGTAAATTGAATTCGTGTTTAGCTTATCAAATTTTTCAATCGAATGGTTTCTTATCCTGATGTTACTGCCACGGTTACATAAATTCAATCGGAAATTGGACTTGTTGTTCTTATCTGTTGATATGTTGCTATCCTGTCTGCCTGCCACATTCTTCAAATCCGTCATATACCCTGAATCATCGTGAGCCATTACTCATAAAAGCCGCCCGCTCGAGAGCATTTCCCATAATACAAACAAGAGTAATTTTTATCTACAGCGATGTAAAGCGAATTCAAATTATATGGAATATTCAAAATTTAGTATATTTTGGATGTACGTACATATTAAAAAAACAGAATTTGATAAACGACACTAGTAGTGTACTTTCGAAACATTTACGCAATTACTATAGATTTTTCGAGAGAAATTATTAGAATTACTAGAGTGATGAATGTAAATGAAAGTCAGTAAGGATAGAGATATTTGGCACTCAGTGCTACATTCATTACCCCGCAAGGGATATGGCGTGAATGTATAATAATAGTATTTTTTGCGTCGATAATATTGTTGATTTAGGTGAATAAACTTTCCTCTACACGTTCCACCTAGCTGATAAATAGTGGAATATTTCATCCCGTGCGGGTTATATCCGCGCGCCGGCAGAGCCGCGTCCGCCGCGGGGTCGTTACCGGTCCGCACACTTAATGGAAAACCCACCGCTTTCTGGTGACGCGTCACGTTGGGAATTTAACGAGAATAGTTTAGAAATATAGATAATAATTTGGAGTACGTACTCCAACAAATGTAACATCACGCCTGTAATCCCCGAAGAGGTGGGCAAAGGAGTGTCGTACATCTCCACGGTTCATGAGTTGTGTTTGCGTCCCACTATAGAATATGTAATGAGCCTATAGATAATTTAGAGTAACAGTATAAAAATAGAACTATAAATTTTACGCCATCTTTAACTATAAATACTTAAGCCATAAAGGGTTGCAGTTGTATGATAAAACAGCGCCAGAAGTGGTTTTCAGATAACAACAGCATCGTTGCATTGAAATTTTTATCTTGCGTAATGTTTGAAAGGACACCTCTTCTCTATCAATCCTCACAAAAATTTCGCACCTGGTATAACTCGCAACAATTGCGTAATATATTGTAAACCCGCTTTATTCATTAAATAATACAAAAATTAAACATAGAGTTTTGCATACAACCTTGTAACTTAACTGCCATAGACGAAATCTTATATTTGTGCGATGAGCACAAATATTTGTTCTGGGTCTGGGTGAAAAAAATATCTATATAACTATAGGTTATATGTAGTTTATCGGGCGTCTGATTACCAAAACAGAAGCGCTCTTGACGCTTTTTCTGAGATGGCCGTGTGTGGAATTGTCCTAAGATATTAAAAAGAAATATACTTACGTCTCCCAGGCAATCACGATAATCTGTTAAATCACACGCACGGACTCTGTTATTTGTGTGTGAACAAGCTATGTGATGAAGGCGTGTTTGACCTCGATTTGTATGAGACGTAATTTTATATGCAGATTAGAAGATGACATTCACTAGGATGACGCTCTTGTGTAAAGTTACACGTCTGATTAGGGCCCTCTCGTTTGGCTGATGAAAGAGTGCCCGATATAAAGCCAGTGATTCGTATATTTTACATTGTGATAAAGATGTGGTTGCGTTCAGTATCATTAGGATACGGAAGTCGTGGAAGATATGCCTATATCTATGTACTATTTAAAGTTTCGTGAATACACTGTTAAATTGTATACTGGCTTGACTTACGCATTTTTTTACGTGCTAGCTATCTGGAAAAACGTATGTGGTTTTGGCCAGTACTTAAATCAGTCATGTACAATTGTGTTTGTATAGTATAAAAAATAAGTAGTAACCTAAGTAATTTGGAAATACATTAGTAGATTGATTACGTGGGTCGTAAGTATTCTTTGGAATTCAATTTGGATATTATGTAGAGTTGTTTCAATATAATCTATTTCAGTTTGAAAGTTTTACTATTGTGACATAACATAGAATTTAAGAATTACTTGACTGCTCCGGTGGTCTACGGGTTACAAGCGCGACTGCTGATCGAAACGACCTAGGTTCAAATCCCGCGTTCGGTAGTATTTTGGTTTTCTCTTAGGTTTTCTATTAGACATTTCTACTAAGTTTTCTTAGTAAAATTTTCAAGTAGTGGCTGTGAGTTTGGATTTGCGTCCGCTGCATGACGGTGTATGTGTATAATAGGCTCATCCCTTATTCCATAGTTGGCTGTAAACGTAACTGGCGAAACGTTGGCATTGTACTACAGTCATCTGTCTACCTCTTCGGGGACTAGAGGCGTGATGTTACGTGGGAATAATTTATATTGCTTATCTTAAGAAATCGAAAGATATTTCATGTATTAAAGATTATTCCTTGTTACAAATGCAAAGCAATTGCGATTGGGTTACTGATTTCATGAAATTTTTATTTTCTTTCAAAGGAATACAAATCTTTAAATTACAATTTTATGACAAAACATATTTGGCCAAAAGCATTTGAACAATGGTGGCCTGTTGAAAAAAACTTCATGTAATAAATTACTGTACACTGTACTCACGGTCTTGTGTATTATCCTACTGATTTTTCTTTCCCCACCCTTTCATCGTTCCACTGCTTCCGATGTTTTCCTTTACCATTAGAGCAAGTGATGTTTAACCTTGAAAGGCACATTTTATCAAGAAGTGTGCGCCAGGATTTAAACTACTATACTATCATTGCTGATTAGGAAAACACAATAAGGTCTTAGAATGTTTTGTCATAATAAACGTGAACATAATCCCCAAAGAGATAGAGGAGTCCAATTCCATATTTCACCAGTTACGTTCGATGTTTTGCCATAATCATTTTTTAAGATTTCTTTGAGAATCGTAAACGTTTTATATTTCGAAAAAAGGTCACGGAACGTAGGAAAAGTCAAAGGTGCGCTGTTCACAAACAGTAACAAGTTAGTCCTATTTACCAAATTTCGTTAGGCCCTTATTAGTAGCGAACCATTTTCCAGATACTTAATCCTGTTCTGACCTTTCTGAATAAGTTACTATCTTTCACATTTGATATGGTAAAGGTGAACTTTGTTGAATCGTATGTCAAGGGCATAATTACTTTTCGTGGCAAATATATCTTGTAATCGAGTTTGCCGTGCTATGTTAGCTGGCCGTTGCAATCTATAACTGAACTTAATTTCAATTTAATATTAATAGTGTACTCGTCGAGTAATCAATAAAAAGAGAAGATAGTAAATAATAAAACTATTGTTTATATTTATTAATTGTATTCATGGGAATATTGATATGACGTTGAAAATTCCGTCAATCTAAAGACTGGTTGTAAATAAAAACCCTCTCTGTCTTTCGGGCGGTTAAGCTGTTATGCACGTTTTGGATGCAACGGTTCTATTCCCGTGTCACTCGATGGTTTCATCTAGATCAATCCTAATATTGCAATATCCGTAACAGTGGTGTTGTGGTCTATAGATTAATAGCCAATACATCGAGACTTCCCTCGTAATTACCGCGGCTATCGACCGCTGCATATCAGGATCGGGCCGCGGGTGCTCCAATTGTAGGTACATTATTATTTTTTAATGTAACACAACGTATGACGCTTGTCGATCCCCAAGTTGCATGCGCAGCGTGGAGATTATAGATAAAATCCCCCTTTGTTTGTGGAGGTCTATTTGAACCAGTGGACTGAGACAGGCTGATGATGATGGTTACGATGATGGATATGATTACGATATAAAGTGTCCTATTTCGGGTATTTTCATCACCGTCTGAGTAAATACTTCTCACCTACGAAATGCATAACGCCGTATATAAATGGCAAGGTGACCTGCAACTGTTCAAGACACGAATGAATGGGCAAGTGCTTAGAAAGTTCTAGACATGTATGCTACATCGTAGCCTACATCTGGATATGTAGTTAAACGTGAGGTTATGGCTATGTAAAAAAATATCCCATCTCAAGGTGAGTCTTTCGCTTTTTTGTGTAGCGTGGAGATTTAATTATATGGAAAATAAAAAACGCTGTAATTGTCGTTGAATGGCAGGAATAAATGCACAGACGCTTGTGCAGGTAAATCCTGGTCACCGAGTTTTATTAGATTTAAAAATACGTATGGTATATATGTATATATATGTATATAATCAATTTCAAGTAGTAGTGAAGTTATAAGACCTGTAAGCCTGTCACAAACGTCTTGGTAACGCGGAGGATTAAGGTGGGGCGCCTCTTGCCGTAGCGTGTTTGCCGCAAGTTTAATATTGTACACATTAATAAGTTCCTGGGAAATAAGACGTTTATATCACGTTGCTCACACAATAATATCTTATGAAACAGTAAACATATTAAAACATAACATCACGCTCGTGTTGATCCGAAGGGGTACGGCTAGAAGAGTGCTGTCAACTCCCAAGTTTCACCACACCATGAAATATGGCATGAGCCTTTTGCTATACACCGGGCCCAAATCCAGATTCCGTGCAGGGAATTAGAAGTTAGACAAACCAAATAATAGTTTGACACACATTAAAGTTGTATTATTTACACGAGAACAAACTCATTCATATTTCGTGGAACTCGTGCACGAGTAGATAAAAAGCTCGGAGCCAGTGACCCGAATCGCGCGGGTAGCGCAAATCAATCGCCGTAGTGGCAACGAGCGCGAACACCCCAGTTTATTATTAATTAATATACAAAGGGTGGTTAACACAATGAAAGACAGAACAAAGTGAGTTGTGGTTTTATAAAAGATGAAACAAACACTTGCGTTCTCATTTTGTTTTGTAGCTGCTGATCGGAATTTGTTTCGACCGTTTTCGGTTGTCACGTTAACCGCAGTGGGTGTCGGTCGATATCGTAATATATAATCGAAGATTTATAAATCTTTAAAAATTAGTTTAAATAGCAGCGAAATCACCATTAGAGCGCGTAGAAATAGCATACGAGGGATGGACTCTAGGTAACGAGAGAGCCTAGTACATTGGACCATAAAAAATCGCAATTATGCTAATCTATGCCGAGTCACACACGTTCCATAATTGAAGTATGATATCCGGTAGCTGATGTTTTCCTCGGCTGCCTGCAAAAACCTATATAGCCTTAAAAGCTGTACGTTCTTTATGCGACTCTACTGAGTACCAGCGGCGGTATATTATGTACTTGACATATTTACACCAAAGTCTGCTTATATTTTTATTTCAATTTAAACCCAGTTTATATGCACTTTAAAATTTCCCTTTAAACACATGCTTAACGTGAGTTGTGATTATATTTTTTATTGTAGTAAGTAGGCAGTAAATGCAGGTCACGTTAATCGTGGTCGATCACTGCAGTGTGTGGCAGGTTTCAATATTTGCTGAAATTGTTCACAAAGCGGTCCTTTGGATTATCGCCTTCATATACACGCTTCAGAAATAACACTTATTTGGGGTGGCCGATGATATCTGAATAATGATAGACATAAAAGGTTGCCAGTGTTGGCAACCATTATTTAATCTACAAATAGGTTGCCTTCTATTTAACAGTTAATAAATGTAAATTATACCGTCGGTATAACTATCCGAGTCGGAGCGGCAAAAGTACACATCCCCCGTCAGGCCACCATATCAGGGTGTCGTAAGAGGCGACAAATAACAGTTTGGCGCGGACTACGTAAGCACGTTTAAATACCATGGCCGCCTATGGGTATTAACGTGGGCGGTGCGAGAAGCCCTGCTCTGCGATAACTAACCCGCAAGCCAAGCTTGGCAATTATAGACAAAAAACCTCATTGGCTTTCTTCAATTTTCTTCAACCATACAAAATAAGACTATACAAAAATATGCAATGAGATCTCATCACCCCGATGAATCGACACTTGTATCTGTCATATAAATGTTATTTTCCGCAATAGCTGTGTGAGTGCCCCCGCAACGCGCGGCGTCTTCATCAATATTTAATGTAATATATAAATAACAGCAACACAAACCGAGCCACGTACGAACGTCCCTTGTGTTGAATTTATCGCCCAGTCACCTACTGTAATAAATAGCCTCAAATGAAACTTTATACACAGAAAACATATAAAAGCGCAGATCGCAAGCGGTACAAAACCTCTTTTCTACCTGTATTTGAGGTTAATAACATACCCATTACCTACCCCAGCTTGCCTCGTTAACCATTGCCATAAAGTTTACCTTATACTGGCAATGATGCATTGACGTATCATGTTTTATTTTTATAATGAATGTAGAAAAATCAGGTCACGTGTGTAAGGATAGAGATTTCGGCACTCGGTTCCCTGTACCTACCCCGTAAGGACGCTGGCGTGATGATATAATGTTTCAATTATATCCAGTTAATTTTACGTTTCAACAAAACAAACGAAACTCGAATCCAACCCATAAACCCGGTCCCAAAAGTCAAAGCCACTAAAACGGGACCAACAGGACAGTCGACTTATTTATGTTTTTTAACACCGTAAAACACGTGTTTTATTACAGATCTTTTTCGAAATTCACTTTCTATATATTACGTATAACTACCGGCAGTGAAAGACAGTTAACATTGATCGCGTTTGTAAGGTATAAAAGTTTTATTATCCCCCGGCGTATCTCTGCGGACGGTAAGGCCGTTGTGTGCTCACTACCCACAACTTGTTATTACTTGTAGCATCGAAGCGCCCAATATGTATTTAAATTTTATAATTCACATTAAATATAGAAAATACTGCATGCGCCGTATCAAAAGCATTCACTACATTTCCGTCTGCAGAATCTTATTGGATATTGCAAATATAACAAAAATAATAAGGTATTAAGTTTAGAATCCGTTTATATTTGTAACTTGTTTTTTCGTCCAGAGCTTCATCAGCAATTTTAAAAATATTAGGAATTAGAATTCATTGATGATTTTAAAATAACTTCCGTGATTTCAAATTGTCATTTTTAATTACACGTTTTTTGCTATTAAATGTTTATGAATGTTTCTACACATAATTACTCGTATATATATTCCGGCTTTTGGACCTATACCAGGCTCTTCTTCATTCGAGTTGTCTGTTTGAAACAAAATATTATAAATTCTTTGATATCGCTACACCTGTGTATTATTCAAAACGCCATTCGAATTAAGCCATTACTTTGTACTCGGTAGGTCTTTGAAATAAATATTGAAAAGTTACATACAATATAAGTTTTTAAATTTACATTAGCAACACATGCACACTCGTGCATTTTATATATCAAGTCTGTGGGTAGAATGATCCCACGGACGAACTCTGCCAATGTCTAACCAAACTCGATTATTCTGAAAGTTCCATGTTACAAAAATAAGACAACTCTAGGGGACACCAATGAGACAATGTCCCGACGATACGAAGTTACGAGTTTGTTCCTAACTTTATTATTGATACACGAATCATTTTTATCGAATATATTTTTGTTGTAGCAAAATTGTGTGTTTCGTGCGTATAATATTTTTGTTCGTAACATGAAATATGTATAATGTTATTCTTATACGAATTTTGCTCTGGAGAGTTCAGAAATTACTAAATGTTCGTATCATTCTATAGTTAAACATTATCATTTTAAACTAAAATATCATAAACTTTTACACAACTCATCTTATATTAAAAACGTATCGTTCCACTGTTTTTTTAACGTTTGGTAACAGTTCAGGCATCAGCCGTTTGCTACATGTACATATTGTAGAAACGTAACATCACGCCTGTAATCCCCGAAGAGGTAGGCAGAGGAGTGTATAGTACACTCCCACGATTCACCGGTTACGTTTACGTCCCAATATGGAATAGGTGGTGAGTCTATTGCCATACACCGGGCACATGAGAGGG
>DVPD01000711.1:0-10588 GCA_018237605.1 Apyrrothrix (Melanopyge) sp. n. Burns01
CAGGTGACACCGGCACCACCCGAGGGCGCGCCAATGTACATAGATAAAAATCACAATGCAATAGCCCAAAAGATCGTTTATCATTTACGTGGATTTTGGTTATGGAAGATGTTTTTGGTTGGATTTTTTTCTATTTCGTACTGTATAACTGTTTCTGTTCAATTATGAAATACAAAACTTTTCGGCATGTTATTAATTATTGTTTGGAGTGAAACGGCCAGTTACAAGACGCGAAGGTTACCCGATGAAGATTATTGTTTTCTAGGAAACGTGAAATCAAAAGAAACAAAAACCCATAATATTTAGGACGCAAAACAAAACGATTTTCGACTGATATTAACCAAAAACTCGAATCGAATATTCGAACCGCAAAATGCAAAAAGAAATCGAGTGAACGGATCGCTATTTATGTAAAAAAAATAAGAAAATCCTCATAAATTTAATATATAAATAAATTTAATATAACAACAAAAGAGTTCCTATGAATATTGTATAAATGGTATTGTTTTAAATTTAGGTCATAGTAGAAGGAAAAAAATTTATGAACGTTTGGTATTTTTAAAGTTAATTAATGAAACATCGTGTTAAGGAACTGACCTCGGGCGTTCCCGAGTTGTACAAAAGTATGAAAAAGCACGGATCATGTATCCTACATTAGATGTTTAGAGCAAAAGTTACGTTTCCAGAAAAGTGTTCAACCGCGTCTGCGTTGTCGTGTGCCGTGTTCTTAGTGAGAGCTATTTGTAAAACAAGAAAAAAACTGACATTCTATTTTCGAATCGAACATTTTTAAATTTAAGATAAGAATTATTCAGTGTAAGTGTTGGGAATATGTAATGCAAATTACTAGATGATTTTTTTCACACTGGCACACGATAATGCAGATTTATTTGTATTTTCTGTGATCATCGCAATGGAATAGTTATAAAGCAAGAGATCGTGTCTGCAAGTTGTCAGAGGTTATTTTTAAGTTTTTGACGGTTAAAATTTTTTAAATGTTGTATGGAGGGAAATTTGAAAAAAAATACGAAAATTTTTTCTACATTTATTTTACGACGAAAAATTCCGTAGTTAAGCGTATACATTTAACAATAATCATAAAGCCTAATTCACAGTGAACGTGCGCCATCGCTGTTCACTGGCAACACTGGGGGAAACGGGAAAAGTGATGTTCTGTGTCTTTTCTTTTCTATTTCCCCAGTGTCGCGTTTAGTGTCAATAGTACTGGATTGCGTTGTCGAACCCGAGTGGATAATAATTATTCCACATTTTTTTCTTAACTTAATCAAATGCGCTGTTGGTGTGTTTCTGTTGGCGAATGGATATGACACTCCCTATGTAGTTTAATTGGCTCATTAATGTTAACAATTTAATAATTGCGTTAAACGTTATGTTAAATAGGAAAATAATTTGAAAGATCGTTGACGAACACGCAAAAACATATTGAGGGGAAATTAATGCGGGAATATTTTTAAAACATTTTAATAAACAGGATAAAACGGAAAATAAATTTATTATGCATTTAAAATTATATATTTATTCGAAAATAGTTTAATACAGTTCGATTTACATATTGTTATATTTGATAATGACTAGGCTAATACTGAAAATTCGAAACTGTGATACCCTTTTGGCGCGTGTAAAACGTAGATCGGTGTTACTCGTATTAATTTCCTCTCGAACACGGCGTGTGTTATATATCATAAAATTACAACATCGGAGAATTTTGTAAGGTATGTTATTACAGTGCCTCAGTCGGATAATTACCGAACCTAACCAGTGACGTGGTACTGTTTTCAATAACTGTCAACAGTGATATAACCAAAATCATCCTGGATTTTGCGAAGTCCTATTCCGAATCATATTAGATAAACGAGAACGAATTAGAACAACTTTGAAATTACTCCACCTAAGTAGAAAAAAATTAATATTGTTATTTTAAATAACAATAATTTTTATCTATGGACGTCACTAGTGACAGTTTTTGAACACCGCCGATTCATAGAAAAATAAATTCGCTGACAAACATCTGTGATTACATTACATTTCTTATTTCCAAGTTATGAACATTGCAAAATGAGTTCAAACACAACAATTATCTAGAGCTTTCCAACTTAACAATGTTGGTATAGTTCAATGAGGTGAATATCAGATGAAAAAGTCTGGAACGTGTTAAAGATCGGAAACAACGAAACACGTTTGAACACGTTTCGCAATGTTAATTGTTAAGTTTTTTCAATAAATAAATTGCTGTTGATTTGACTTAAGCATCCTTATTGACTGTTAATGTTTAATTTCGAACGCTTCATAGTTTTCGTTGAATTTGAACGCTTGTTTTATGAATAATTAGCCAAATATACACATTTATCGTAAGTTAAGTGTAGTCAGGATAGCCAGGTTTTCATTCATACTCTCATAGTAGATAATGTATCTTGTAAGGTAGCATAATTAATGTAATGTAACGCTGGGCTCGTTTATAATATGGCTACAGTTTCTAGTACATTCGATGATTTATAAGCGAGCCCTCCAACGCCTACTAAGTACGACATTTCAATGTATCCAATCGCTTAGTTCGCGTTATACGTAGTGAACAACGAAAAACCACATAAATACAAAAAAAAATCTGTGTACCTCTATGTCATAGATAATTAAATTATTATTCGTGTGTGTTAACCGATATTTACATTTACAGCCTACGTTACGTGTCATATCCATTTTAAAATGAAAACAATTTTAGGGTGAAAATTTTTATTAATGCAAAAAATTGTAAAAATTTAACAATGTAAACATTTTATGTAACAAAATTTTAAATTGACAGCGAAATAACCGAAAATAATTAATGGATGAAAATAATTATAAAAGTATCAGATTTAAAGTTTATTACGGCCTGTTTTAATGCCTCGAAACAATTGAACTTTGTGAAAATATATGATTAAGAGTCCGGTGATGGTCTAGTATTAATCCATGTACATGTGAATTGAAAAATTACATTTCACAATTCTAGGTCAAAATTCAGCCAACAGCGCATTATTTGTCTACTATAACATTATACGCCTAGCCTCTGTAATGTCACACAGCATTTACGTTGTTAACAGCCACAGTCGGTTATAATTGTATTGAAATACTGGACAAATCGCTATCGAGACTGGAACTACACCTTCGTTTTGTATGACCACTTAGTGAAAAAATACTGCAGCACCGAGTACGCATTTATGCGCATATTGGGATATAAACGTAACTGGTAAAACGTGGGAGTGTACTACACTCCTCTGCCTACCTCTTCGTGGATTACAGGCGTGACGTTACGTTATAATATTATCTAAACTATAGCTGTCTCGATATAAGTTCTATATATACACAGCTGAATTACCAAACCAATTTAGCAAGGCTGGCTCATAACATCGCAGTAATATATACCCAGTGGTTCAATAAGAGAAATATCGGATTATTCAATAATTATACACCAGGTCTGAAGTTTTTTCAAATTTGATACTTTGAAGGATCGATGTGATCTTACCATAATGTAAGTGATGGTCCACTACCGTTTAGTCCTCAAGCAAGATTCATTAGAAATAAACATCGTTTCCAACATTTGATAAAAAAGAATATTATTGAGTCATATCGAAATTTCTCTCGAAGTGTAGTCAAGTACCGCTTTTCCCGAAAATGTTCGTACCAGCTGAAAACAATATGAATTTTAACCGACTGACAGCTGCCATCTGAAGAAAAATGTATCTCGAAAAGTTGTATCCAAATCTCTTCGCAATCGGTGTATTCTAGTCTTATTTTTGTAAACTTCGTAATTCTTGTTATGTTGTGTCGTGAGCGAATCAAAATTGTATTAATGTGTAAAAATTACGAGATGTAAGTATTCAAGAACACTTTTTCGGCGACAGTAAAATTGAAATATGTAAATTTAAAATCTAACTTCAGAATTAAGTACCTACCTATATTTCGGCGTATAAATTGTAAAATTGAAATGTTTAGGCCCTAGAATAAAAATTACATTTAGGTAGAAGTCAAAATTCACGTTTGGCATATTGTACTAAAAATTATGATAATAAATAAAAGCGAATGTAAATAAATTATTAGGGGTGTGATGTGACGTAATATGATATACCTACGCCGTGTTTTGATGACGTCACGCGTCCGTGACGTCACGGTTAGGTTACGTCATACAAACATACCCGAGTCTTGATATAATTCAGAAATAATAGAAGACATATTAATATTTCACGACATGTCTGTTTGTTTTAGTTACATTATGTATAGAGTTATTTATCATGTTTAAGTTAAATTAATATCATAATTAATTATTATTTTAATGTTAAATTTATTCGATGCCATGTTTTTTTTATTTTATTTTAATGATTTTAGCCGTAAGCTGCAATATGTTTATTGAATATTATATTTTTATAGAAGTTATTTTTTGTATGCGCTGCGTAGTCCAACTGCTATGTAATTTAACAGTTAAGTTTTAGTGTTGAATTATGTTATGAAGTAATTATTTTTTTTATTTTACAATTTATCGAACAAAAATTAACCCATTAATTTTAATGCGAGATAATTTTAACAACGGAAAATGCTTATTGTGTCATTAAAATGAGAATAGTAACTATTATTGCCGAAACGGTTAGCTATAATTATTTTAAAAAATAAAAAGGATGATTCATAAGCCTTGAGTTATTTTTCTACCCATTAACCGATATGACTCACATACTTTTCCTACCTACTTCATAGACGTTTTTTCTCAAAGCTTTTTCTCAATTATCTGGCGTATTATTTTCTTACGATGTGAATTACTTTTGCTTCATAGTATTCCTACTTTTTTGAATAACTGAGCTGATTTTATACACAATATGTATATTAAATAATGGACCTGGACTTTGGGATAAGCCAGTACTAAAAAAACAGGTGAATTTAGTCCAGTATGAATAACAATGTAATAGGATGGTAGTTTGGATAGAATTTAGTAGCGCCATCTGTTGTCGGATAGCTGAACTTATTATAATCATTTCATAGTAAATGTAAAATTTTATTAAACTTGAATGTTACTTTGTCGATGTATTATTTAAATGTGAAAAAGTTAATGCTTCAATACGTATTATTTGTAATTGCGGCTATTTATGAGAGATGTCAAATCGTATTGAGTTTTACAAGGATATCTTAGCAAATTTAATTAATCACCTAACATTCATTTTATAATTTTAAGTAACATTGTGAAATGGGAGACACAAATTATAAGATTCATTCATTACGAGTTTGTTGCATGGCTTTAATATTTATATTAATGCTACTATTTATTTAACTATTATGAACGGTGGAAGCAGTATGATAACATTTGTATTTTACTTTATAGATCATATTCCTTACCAATTTCATTACTAAGAATTTTTGTTTTATAAATGCAAGAATTGCTAAATTGTGCGAAAATTATTGATTTTTCTGCGTGGACAAATACCTCCTAAAGTAATTGACATACAATATAAAATATTACAAAACAAATTGCCTGCTACCTGCCTACCCCGTAAAGGATTTAGCGAGATGAAATTATACTACTAATTACAAAGCGGAGTAACATTTATCACCAGTTTAGTAATAGTGCTACCCATTGCCTTCATAATTGGCTAATAAGTTAGTTTGGTTACAGCGCCATCTAGATAGGTTTCTTTAAATTACAGAACCTATGTGTTTAACAGTAAATTGCGCCATCTAACTATCACAATGATAACTAAATCCTTTCTAGAAATATTACATTAGGTCTTCCGAAATTCTATAACTGTAACAACGTAGATGGCACTGATGATACTTGTAAATCTTACTTATCATTAATAGATGGCGGTAGGACCAGTCTACGAGCCCAACAGATGTAGCTGTTGATATGAACGAAATAGAAAAAAAAATTATTACTTTTTCCACAATTAATTACTCTATATTTAATCTTAAAACGCACATTTTTCCTAGAGAGGTGCGCGCTAGGATTTGAACCAGAACCCTTGGAGTGAGAGGCAAATTCAAACCACTAGACCACCACTGCTGGTTGTTATAAATACCGTTGCTTTCCAGAACACAATGCAATCGGGAGTCCGACATGCGAGCTTCTTTCGCGTATATATTACTTTAATATTATATCAACTATTTGAATGTTTGAGACAAATAAACTAACCACAATTATTCATGATAAAAATTTCAGGTATATCAATATTGAATAATATTGATATAACTCAAAAGTGAATAATATTATTATTAATACTGGCAATATATAAATAAACCACATGTATGAAAAACTGTGATATGTGCGCACGGAGGATAGCCTGCCGCACGCACACTTAGCGCGGAGACGGCTTTTATCATATTTCGTGTTATTCGCAATGACTCTATTTACCAGTCTCATTAAATATTTGAATATTAGTCTCGTGTTATGGTTAGTTTAGGTGAATTACCATGAAATTCATAGATATGTCTGAAACGCATCGACTTTTTGATAATAAGCAAGAATATCGTACTTATATAAATATGTTCCATATTCTAAACAAGGGCAGAGTAACTACGTGTAATTTGAGTTCTTGACTACTTTTTGATTTAATACGTAATGGTCCTTTGATAATAAATGTACGTTAACTTAGTGTCCCTAATAATATATTATATGCTAAACAAAATGAGGTTCATTGTAATCATATAGCAAAACTATCATTTATTTTTCAGTTTCATAGTTTACAGTGTTTACTCGTAATATTTACCAATAACTTTATTAAGTTGTAATACTGACTTTAACAATCTTATTATTGCAGCCCTGTTACAGGTCAATTACAGACATTTAGGTGCAACACCTGCCAGTTATAACTGCTGCTTGTATACTTGTAGCTTTCGTGACATAAAAGAAAATCACTTGGCACATCGTTTCGACTGATGTAGTAAAAAAATACATATTTAATATAAAAAAGCCGTCTCCACAATACGCGAGCCGCGGCTGGCGGATCGCGTGCAACGCTTATCACTGAGAATACGTTAAGTGAGGTTTTTTTTCTAAGGCTTTTTCACATCAGCGATGTGTAATTTTCATTCTACGTTACCGTTTTTTCACAGTGCAATGGCGCTCGACTGACTTTTTCTCCGCACGTATTTTTTTCCTTCACTATTTTGACAGTGCGTTTTTGTTTTAACGCTATTTGTACAAATCAAATCCGTGCGCTTTTTGCACTGCGTACAGCGGCACTCGTTAGCTCATTCGTTTATATTGAATGTTTACGGTTTTTCAATAGCTTTTTTCCCCGACTACCGATTACACACTGACGGTTAATGTTCTCGTGACAACCGTCGATTTAACATGTCATTGTTATATCAAATCGTTGATTTATACATTAAATAAACTTCGACAGCGTTTAACTCATAGTTACCGCATTCTGTTCCTCAATAAAAATAACGAACCCGGTTATCGAAACAAATTAATACAAATGCAATCAATATTATTGATAGATATGTGTCTTTCTATACGTACTGTATATCCGCGTATGAATAAAACTCAAATGTATTAATCTGTATGATTTATTTACAATTTTCAAAAATATTCTTACTTGACATTGTTTTAAGCTAAAAACATAACCCGACTGATATTTTTACAGCAAAAAAAAAAACAATTAAAATAATATCACACCGTATCTGTATTTATTCCAGTCCACAGATACACAACAAGTTTTTTTCCCTCGCGTCCAGATATCCACGGTCGGTGGTTTTCTAACAAATAAGCGTATTGCCATCGTCTATAAAAATCTCCACGCTAATTAACTGTAGAAAAGAAATTCAACCCCATCGCTAGTAATAATGCGAGCTTCATACATTGCAAGCAAATATTATTTTGAGCTTCTTACCAGTTTGCACTTACGTCGTTCTGCGTGCAATCCGTCGGACCCGAGAGCGTTGACACCTAGCACTTGTCAACTGTTCCTAGCTTTTGTATGAGAACTTTGCAAACAATTCTACGAAATTTAATAGATATCGGACAAAAACTGTGTAAAATAATAGGATAGCTTTTGAGTCACGCCGCGAAATCTGAACACTTTTTTACTATTAACAGCACAATCGACACTGAAATTTCGGTAAGCGATCGATCTCTTAAGAAACGATTTGTATGTTCAAATATTGTTTATTTTCCTTATTGAGTTTTTATTCTTAAGATACAGTAACAAACACGTTTATTTTAATACACGAGAATATAATAATTAGTGTAATATTAATATAACAATAAAAAGACTCCTGTCCTTGGACCTGTAAACTATGTTAAGATAAGGCAGATATCTTATTTTTGAAACATAGGACTAATTAGTAACTCAGAGATAAATTAGCTAAGCTTGCATAGGGCTTAAGCTTGAGTTGTCCATGTGTTAGAGCGTCTCATTTTACACCTGACCTCTCAGGGACTTGCGATCTATGGGTATTAAAACATAAACCAGGAATTATAGGTTTATATATGGAGAGTCACCAGCTATTGTAGCGATTGTTACTATGAGCGAATGAATGTAGAATGAATGGAGGACTTGAATATCGATGATCCTGGACTGTTATAATCACCTAACGTTAGGAAAATCATCCTTATCTTTTGGATAATATGAATATTCAAAGTTACCAACGCAGCACACTGAAATGGTGATAAATTATTGGTCGTTGGATTCTGTACGTAATCTTCATTCTAAGACCTTTTCCAGATAGCTGATAAACATACTACAAATGTACGTATCTCTATACAAATATTAGGTAGATATTTTTAAATTTTGAAACAGAAAAAATACTTTACTCATCACGCGCATATTTTGCCCAGATGGGAAACAAACCTACAATTACTAGCTCAGCAGTCAAGGTCAAGACAGATGGACTAGCGGGTCAGTCAAAAAAATATTATATATACATACAACATATTTACATTCACTCTACATTCAAATCAAACGCACGGCGAGTTGATACACAAAATGGATAACAATTATATTTTTTTAAAACTGTTATTAGCATTTTATCACGTTAATTAAAGAAATGCAGGGAATTATAAAGCATAAATATGCAAAATTGTGATAAACGACGCTCGCGTGAGGATCTGATAAAGGTTTATCATCGGGCGTTGTGTCCGGGCTTGGCTATTTAATTGCTAATCTGGACATTGAGATACCGCGCCACATTGTGATTTTAAGTATAAGGTAGCATTTTTACTATAGATGGATTTTTACGTAACGAACATTACGCCTGTAACCTCAGAAGAGGTAGACAGAGGAGTGTAGTACATTTCCACGATTCAACAGTTACGTTTACTTCCCATTATGAAATAGGTGGTGAGTCTATTGCCATACACCGGTCACAAATCCAGATTCCGAGCCACTACTAGAAATTCTAATTTTTAGAAAAATCTAATAGTACTCGACCCGGGATTTGAACCCAGGACCTCTCGATATGCAGTCGCGCTTGCAACCAACACGACCAACGAGGCAGTCAGACAGGCAGATGGATTTTAATTATGATATATCATTGAATAGAGAAAATTGTCTATGTTTAACAATCTCGACCGACTGTCGGTATACTGGTTGGTTGGCCTGCGTTTAGTGTTGTAGCTTCGATTTGCACGCTAGACCAATGCTTGAAACATTAACAAAAGTATTTGTTCTGCGTATGGGTGTAATTTTTTTTAACTCTGCATAATACATGTTTAGAAATTTATGTATGCTGTTCAGCTGTCTAGTGGCCACATAATAGGATTTAAGTAGTGTATGATCAGATGACCGTGTATGAGTGGTCCCACGGTAATATTATTATTTATTCAAACCGTATTCCGCCGCTGCCTCTGCCGCTGACTGCCTCGTTGGTGGTATTGGTTGCAAGCGCGACTGCCGATCCAGAGGTTCCGGGTTCAAATCCCGGGTCGGGCACTATTAAAATTTTCGAACTCAGATTTTCTAGTAAGAATTTGTAATAGTGACTCAGAGTCTGCATTTGTGCCCGATGTATATCAATAGCCTCACCACCTACTCCATAATAAGACGTAAATGTAACTGATGAAACATGGGAGTGTACTCCTTCTATACTCCCCTGCCTACCTCTTCGGGGATAATAGACGTAATAGTTCGTATATTGTATTTAAAAAAATCTGCTAGGAATATTTCATCGCTCGCCGTTGTGTGTGTAACGAGTGTTTTATACTTTTGTTCCGGTACACGGCGTCGAGATATGGGAGCACTGGCAAATGATAGTAAAAGGTCAGTTTATTGATAAATGTATCCATTTATAGCGAAATTATGGAGCCGAGTGTACAATAAAATGCAACTTTCTAACTATATTCATATAAATTTATTCTCAGACATAAATTTACACGGAGGCAAAGTGCGACCGCCCTTGTAGTGCATTTTTAATTCGTTATTAAGAAGCGCATATAGCGTAAACGGTTTGGTGGACAGAAAATGATATGTTATGTTATGTTAACATGTTAATATAGATACATATGTATATGTATTATGATACCTAATAACGTGCACACATAATTTAGTCATCATTATTAATCATTTTATCGTCCCACTGTTGGACAATGGACTACTCGTATGACTGACTGACT